>JBBPBS010001075.1:6102815-6198435 GCA_037974835.1 Cicer judaicum | reverse complement strand
ATTATTTTTTTCATATATAAATCAAATTTTAAATTATTAAATATATTTACTATTACTTTTAAATATTACTCTTTTAAATCTATATATAATAAATATTGTATTTGACTATTTTTTACATATCAAAAAGAAAACATGATATATGAAAATGATGATTTTAGTAAATTACTCTTATTAACTTTTAACATATTTTTTTAATCATAAATCCAAATATGAGAATAATAATTGGAGAGTGTTGTAAAATATATTAACTAAAGAGTATAACTAAAAATAAATAAAATTGCATTAAAAATTATATTACTTTTTTAAAACTGTATTTGTGTTTATAAATGTGATAAGATTACGGCTCTAAATGAATATTATTTGTCTTGAAATATCAGAACTAACCGAACATATTCTTGTATAAAAAAAGAGTATTTATAATAAGCACATCAAACATATTTTTTTTTTTAATATATATGTGAAAATTGGGATTCAAATTCCATGCATTTATGCAACCAAATATAATGACTGTTTAATTAATTAAAGATGGAATTCAATATTCTTACTACTTAAGTAAATATTAAAACATACATTTTAAATACTGATCAATTTTTATAGAGCAATCATCAACAATATGAATATAAGATTTATCGACCGTAATAATTTCAATCTTAAAATAAAAAAAAAAATTATAAAAAGATATTTCATTCGTATTATAGTATTAATAAAGATATGTCAAAGAAATTGAATATATTCAGTGCAAATGATAAATATATTTCCTTTCTTTCACGTATGGTGTACAGTATAGTAATTTGGTCAAATTTGTGGAATTTTATCTTGTGTCCCTATGAGTTTCAGAATTCTTATCTTCAATTTAGTTAACGGCTCGTCATTATCATATGACATAGTAATAGGCTCTTCTACTGTTTAAGCCCAAAAAACTTAAATTCCAAAATCTAAATAATACTTCAAATATCTCACTTTTCAACCACATCAATTTATTTTTCCATCCAAAGATAATATTCATGAATTGATATCTTTTTACATCAAATGTAAAATCAAGAAAGTTTGGTTGTCAGAGGAATGAGCATGTACATCAGCATAATCACACAAGACACATATGAGTAACTAGCCATATTTAAAAAGTAAAACCGCTTTCTGCTCCAAATAGAAATAAACGAAATGGTTTGGTTTATGAGTTACAAATGACCCTGCATCATGCAAAAATAAAAACTCCATTAATTGTAAATAAAATCATCATGAAAATGCACTTTAACAATTACTTATAACAGAGTCTCTAACATTAATCAATTTTGTCATCACTTAACAGATAAATTATGTAACCCCCAAGTTGAAAAATGAAAAGAAAAGTTAAAGAAAGAGAGGAGTTACCGAAATTGCCACCAACAATGCAATGCCAAGTGGGACCATATATCCTATCAAACTCACTCTTTATCTCCTCAGCGATAGTTTTATCGTCACTGAAGTTTTCAAACACCTAAGAATTAATGATGATAATTCAAGAAAAGATTAAGACTTTATGAAACAGCACATCATGAATAACAAAACCCAGAAACAGAATCGAAAAGGAATGAACTAACGGTGACGGATATATCAAAGGCTTCCCATTGCATCTCACGATCCATGTCAGCGTTGATGATGATGATTTTCTTCGGCGGATCCGATGGCTGTGGTGACGATGGTGGCGATGGTGACATGGAAATCCGATTCTCCGTTGGAGCTTCGGAGGCATTCTTCTTCTTTTTTGTTATTGTCATCTTCTCTGTATCAGCTTTGCTTGGAGATGATGTTGTTAATTGCTATTTTTCTTTCTCTTCTTAATTTCTTTGTGTTATTCATTCAACTAATAATTATTATATAAGAGCTACTCAAAGTTATAATACAAAGGAAAATCAGAAACTAATAATTAACAAACTTTTCTGTTAGTTACTTTTCTGTTACAGTTCGGTTACAAATACCCCCACTTGGAGAGTAAATGTCAATAACTGCATTTTGGGCCAATTAACCATCCTAAAAGTGATAATTATGTGTTTTGTAGTAGAACGTTTTTAGTATTGGTGTAGAGGAAGGATTTAAGTTTTCTAGATGTGTTATAGCCATTACTTCTACCAAATGAAAAGGAGTGTGCACTACTGGATTAGTATCTTGAAAACTAACCACTTGATTAATTTTACCCATTTTATTCGTCCTTTTACTCTCTTGTTCCATGATCTAAGATCTAATCTACTTTGCATGTAAGCATTCCAAAATCTTATATGGACCAAGTAGACTTAGACACCAACTTTAAGTGAGAGAAGTGAGAAATTATGCAATGTTTACGGAAAAGTGCTCTAATAGGTGCATAATAATGCATCTGTTGAATGTATTATTTACAATATTTTTTTAATAAAGCGCTGTAATAGGTGAATAATAATGCATCTATTGAATGCATCTTTTACAACGCTTTTTCTAAAAAACGTTGTAATAGGTGCATAATAATGCATCTATTGAATGCACCTTTTACAACGCTTTTTCCAAAAAAACGTTATAAAACGAGTATATCAAGCGTGCAATATATCTATCTATTTTATAGCGTTTTTTTATTTTAGAAAGCGTTGTTGTATTTTTTTACAGCGCTAGATAATACAACGCTTATTTTTTTGAAAAACCGTTGTAAATGGCTTAAAATAAGCGTTGTGAAATAGATTTTTTTGCGTAGTGAGAGCTTGAATGATTCTCCATTTTCTTCCTCGTTGTCGCTCGCTCTCGTTGCATTTGATTTCTGTCGTTTCTTCCGTTGACATTCGTTCGCTCGTTGCATCTGATTGTTTTGTGTTTTGTGGCTCGCTCATTATAAGGTTACTTCTCTATATCATTATTGTTGCTTCTTTTTATGATTGTTGTTTCATTCAATTTAAGGTTTTTAGTTATTGATTTAGAGTTTCTATTTTTGCTTCTTTCTTTAGGATTTTGGTTTTTACGGTTTCTATTTTTGCTTTTTAGGATTTCTATTTTTGCCCGATTGATTATTTTATTGCTTTATATTTTAGACAAAATGATTTTGCTTTATATGCTTAAATGTTGATATTCCTTCCATTGTTTTATTTGGTTGTTGCTTATATTTCTTCCGTTGTTGCTTTATATGCTTAAATACTTTATATTTTAGACATAATGATTTTGCTTTATATGCTTTATATATTAATATTTTGGTATTTATTTTTCTACAGTTCTGATGCTTTAAGATATGACACCGACAAACGAAAAAAACGTAATGAATTTACAAACTAGTTGTATTTTTGTTGTTGCAATTTATTTATCAATATAAATAATATATTCATACTTTTCATATACGTGTGAGACATACATGTTTACCAAATTTGTTGCATGAAATCAACCTTCATTTGACAAATGCAAATCGAACTCAAATTATGACAACTCCATTCAAATGGGTTTTAGGTATGCCAAATTTTTTTATAAATTTCTAGTGCTCTATTGCCAGAGTTGGTTAATATGTAAGATGGACGTAGTGGGGGATTTAGAATTTGAGGTAGGATAGTTAATTTTACTCCAAGTGACGTATGTTTAGCTATCGGACAACCAATAATAGGCGAGCCTTTGAAAGAATATGAAAATGAGGAATGTGATACATTGTTGTTGTTTAGAGGAAAAAAAGTAACTTGTGATATAATTGGTGTGTTGCTTCACATGCTTCACATGTATTGGTGTGTTGCTTTTGGCGAGTTCTATTTTCCCCAATTAGGAAATCGAGTAAATACTTGTTATATTAAAATACTTGATGATCTAGAGTCTCTGTATAACTATAATTGGGGTGTAGTTGTTTATAATGTTTTAGTTGAAAGTTTAAGTAGAATTGAAATTGTGTTGAAAGAGAGGAAGGTAGATTGCAAACACACATAACAGGTTGTGTAGTTGTCCTACATGTATATATTTTATATCATTTTATATCACCATCTTCTATATTGTGTTGTTTTTAAATTAAAATACATTTATTAAGTATATTAATATTTGTTTTAGATATGGGCGTTCAACCACTTGTTCTTGGGTGAAACATTTGTTCCCAAGTTTACATTTCCGAGATTTTTGAATTGATCAATCTTACAGTGTCAAAAGAAAACAATATTAAAAGCATTTCAAAATAACATGGTAACCATTTATATTATTTGATTGTATAAGTTTTTTTTTTAATAATAACGTGTGTGTTTCAATTATTTTTCATTTTGCAAGATATTTGAAGAGTTAATTGCAACAAATGAAGAACTTGAATTTGACATGGTAACTGAAGCATTGCATGAACAAGAAAATCAGACTATACATTATATTGATTATCAACGATCGATGGCGGAGAATAGGCAGTCCCAAAAGAAGATTTTGATTTTTAAAGGTGAGGTAAAATTGTTGAAAGAAGAATTGTGTAAACGTCAACCAGTGCATGAATCTGATCATGAATTTGTGGGAGGTTCTCCAGTAAGAGCTTGTAATGGATTCCTCTGAACTTCATATGTTGAATTTGATGGTATGAATATTGAACTTTTTTGTCAATCAAATATTTATGGTATGCATTTGAACTTGTTAATTACATACTATTTGTCAACAGGTGAGGTGGGAGTTAGTACCCCTATTGAGAATTTTGGGGATGAAATTGCAAGTGAGTCTAACGTGAACAGTTCAGCAAAACCAACGTCAAACATAATTACGATAATGAAAGATAAACCAAGGAAGCAAGTTAAAAGTGTAGTCAATCAAAGTCCGTTTGTTAATTCGGATGAAAAGAAGAAAAGGGAAAAAATAAGTGTGTTATGGACATATTTTGAGTTTATGGGATGTTCTCTATAACGATGTAGTTGGTGGCGTTTGAACTACACTTTTTGCCTGTTTTTTTCTTTCTTTCTGTTTTTATGAATAAATATGTATGAACTTTCTTTCTCGATTAAACACAACTTTTAAAATACGTTCTTTTGGTTTGTCTCCAATTGACACCTCCTCCAACACATGGTATGTAGTAAAGGAAGCAACACAATTCATTTTAGATCTAAATTCTGTTTGAAGTTCCTTAACTTTGGCATGAATGTATTTTGAATTGCTTTTCAACTGACAAGTTTGACCAATAAAAAATTGTAGTATCTATCGAATTAAAACCTGCTTCAAATTATTTTTCTGCTCGACTTCTAAGAACATTATCATATTATTTTATAAATTAATTTAAACTTATCGTTTAATTGATATAATGTATACTCTCACTTTACTGTGTAGTAGACATACCTGCCCAAAAATATTTCCTTAGCAAGGTTAGTGTTCATCTATGATGTTCGTTATACAATCCATTCAACCAATCATTTTGTTGAAGTTCAAATTTATCGATGAAAGAACACCAGTTTTTTTTCAAATGTCTTTTTTCTGACTGTGTCATAAACCGTTTCTTTCAATGCAAACTTAATCTTTTTTTATTCACTATATTGGCCGAGCTTTTCAGGTTTTTTTTTATTATATGCCATAAACACCACCTATGACGAGTTGTAGGAAAAACTAACTCAATGGCATTTTTCATAACCTCACATTGGTCAGTCACAATACTCAGAGAGACCTTTCGTAGCATACAACGAAGCCATGATTTGAAAAGCCATACAAATGAATTTGTATTTTCACCTGACAACAGTCCACATCCAAGTAATGTTGATTGACCATAATGATTCATACCAACAAACACAACAAAAGGTATGTCATACTTATTAGTCAAATATATTGTGTCAAAAGTCACAACATCTCCAAAATATTCATAAGCAGCTCTACTTCTTGCATCAGCCCAAAACACATTACTTACGTGAAAATCATCATCCAAATCTATGTCATAGAAGAAATCTGAATTTTGTTCTCTCATTTGACATAAATAGTTGATCAAGGTCTTTCCATCACCTTCTTTTCCTATTGTACGTCGTTCCTTGTTAACATAATTTTTAACATCTCTTTCATCAAATGGTACGTTTTCATGCCCTCTTACATCTTTAACAAGAGATTGAAATGTATTATTGATCCTCACTCTTGTATCATCATTAGTTTGTATTGTTCTCTTCACATGCAAATGCATATTCTTGTTAGCTTTGAACAACCTTACCTTTGTAGGACTCGTCTCGTGAGTATGATTAGGTTCAAATTTTGTAATGTCTCACAATACATCTTTATCTAACTTAATAACAATCTTGGCGGGACAATTATTTACCTTAGTTGGAAGTGTTTTTAACATACACAATTTTTTAACACTTTAGACCCCTCTCTTGAGAATGATAAAATTAAGTAGCAGAGCTCCATATTTTACCCTTTTCTTGAAGATATAATCTTCCACCCAAAACACTTTCTCGAAGCGTATTCTTCATAAAATAATTTGACTTCATCTAAGCAAGAAAAATACATCTTCGTTGCAAGCTCCCAACAACATGCGTTGTCATCATCGTCAAGGTTGTCGACTATGATACATTCATCTTCAATAGTACTCAAATTCATAAAGTTTCAATTAATAATGCAAATGTCACACAAAAACTACAAAAAATAATTTAATTCGATCATTAACCACCTATTGTACTTCACTAACCAATAATATTTACACTATTAACCAGAAACAAAAAGTTAGAAAGACACACAATTAAAATACTACTAATCACATAATATGAAACACTACTAATCACATATTATGAAACTTAACAATTCAAATATGATTAACATCATTAATTAAAAGTGGTGAAACTTAATATATAGAACCACCCTAATTAACATGATTAATTAACAGTTCACAATCCTAATTTTTAGACAAAAATAAGTCATTAACCACTTATTGTATTTCACTAACCAATAATATTTATACTATTAACCATAAACAAAAAATCAGACAAACCCAGAATTAACACACTATTAATCACATAATATGAAACTTAATCATTCAAATCTAATTAACATCATTGATTAACAGTGGTGAAACTTAATATTTAGACAAAAATAATTAACATCAGTGATTATCAATTCACGACTCTAATTTTTAGACAAAAATAAGTCATTAACCACCTATTATACTTCATTAATCAATAATAGTTATATTATTAACCCGAAGCAGAAAAACCAGGTATAAACCCAAAAAAACGTGTATGAATCCAAAAAAATAAAAATTCATATCTAATCAAAACAATTTACCAAAAGCAACTGCATTTTTTTCTCAATATTATTGTCTAAAAAAAACAACACATTCTTAAATGAAAGACAAAATTTGAAACTCAATATTGTTGGAAAGAAGAAAATGAGAAGTTACCTTGCAAGTGAGCAGATAAGGTTGCTCAAGTTACTTTATAATTTTTTCTTATTAAAATCAGTAAATAAAAGGAAGAAGGAGGAATTATGGAAGAAAAGGGAAGATGAATGTGTGAGATTTATTTTTGTAGATGAAGACAAAAAAAGTGAAAAAAGAGAAATAAAAAAGGGGAAAGTAAGAAAAGGGGAAAAATTAAATGAAGAAAGAGATTGTATAGAGGCCACGTGTATTTGTATTTGTATTTATATTTAAAATTGTGTTTAAATATCATTACTCTTCGATTGAATTGTATAGAGGCCACGTGTATTTATATTTTATTGAGATTATGCAGACTCAACCAAAAATATAGAGTTTTTTTTAGTCTTTTTTACATGTAGATTTTTTCAATTTAAATTGACCAATTCAAATGTTTTTGGGACTTCTGAAAATTTAAAAGAAAAAAAATCTCACTTTTAGGTATTGTCTAATCTATACTAAATTTGACACATATATTCAACTCCTTCAATAAATGTTTATTTATTATTTTTTTAATCATTATTGTCGCATTTACAACAACAAAAAAGTCCTAAAAAGACTATCATTTATGATTTTTAATGCCTATTAATTTTTCTTATCTAATTGTACATCTAATTAATATGATGTTTATCACTTTCAAATTATTATCCACCATTTTGAATTTATGATAATAAAAATACACAAGTGATTAATAAGAATAGTTGGGTAATTAAAATCCCTACAAAGACTCATATATATTTACTAACTATCTAGTTAGTCTCAAGTCAATTATTAGAAAAAAAAAGTGATAACATTTCTTAGCCTTAAAGTTACTATTATTTCAAAAAATGTCCTAATTTAATTCCTTAATAGTGTGAGAAGACGATAATTATAATTAGAGGTAGTTCATAAATTTATGTTTAGTGCACTATTTTTTTTTCTTCATTATGGTTTTATCCCTTTAAGTTTTTCAGATAAGGTTTTTAATAAATCATTAGTGTGTATCCATTATAATTTATTTTATTGGGTTTTGGTTTAATCCCTTTTTTTTATTTAATTTTTCTATTATATTTTAAATTTAAAAATACCTTAGAGTGTTGTAAATGATAGATGATTGATGAATATCAAATTAATCATGTCATGGTTTTGTACTCTATTTTTACTTTTAAAAAATATTTAAAAAATTGATGTATTAGGTTTAAAGTTTTAGTTCAAATACTTTAAATTTTTAAATAAGATTTTGCTTATATTTTATTATTGGATTGCAAAAAAAAATATTTTTATCAATGAACTACATATGTCGTTAACAATAAGCACCATTTGAAAAAAAAATTGTCACCAAAATATAAGCACCCTTTTAACTTTTTAAGTGTTTTTTTTTAAACATACTTTTATTAATACTACTAATTTATTTTAAAATATAAAAAGTCAAATTTGACATATTCAAATACAAATATTGTTTTAGGAACATCACCATATAAAATAAATATATTAAACTCATTATCTACTTTTTTTTAATATATGTGAAAAAACAATCAATATTTGTAAAAAGGAAAAGGAAAGAAGATAGTATAATATGTCACTAGATGAAGTTTATTATTCTGGGGATGATCGAGTAAACTACCATTTTGAATATGAATTTGTAAATGCATGTTATTTTACAAAATATCAAATTACTTCTTCAAATTATCTAATGTTATTTAAAATATTCTCTTTGCCAAGTAACTATAGTAAAGGAGTTAATGTCATGTCACACAAAAAGCTAAACACAAGTTTTATATTAATTTAAAACTTAAATTTTTAAAGTATTTAACTTCTCATTAGTATAATTGATATTACGATTCCAACTATAGAAGTCCAATAAGTATAAAAATTTAAATTTTGAATATGAATGAATCTTCTATTTTAGTATTTTGTGTCATGTGACGTCACGTAGACAAATCTCAATATTATTTAACTAATAAATTAATATTTCCAATAAAACTATTTCATCTAATCCTATATAGAAGTGTTATTTCTAACAAATTTCTATTAGAATCATCCTCATTTTCAACTAAAAGAAACAAGAAAAAATCATCAATAACAAGGTAATTATTAAATATTATAATATTTATTCTAAATATAATTCTATATTAAATGAGATTAGAAAATGTGTGATACACTTGTACATAATAAAAATAAAAAAAGTAAACAATCAATTAATCCATCTCAAAATATGTAATTTCTTCTTTAATACAAGGAAAAAAAACTTTCAAAATATTTTCTATATAAAAGACTGAAAAGATCAATACTTGACAGAGAAAATCTTTCAATTGACATTAAACAATTTTAAGAAACAGTTTAATAAACTAATAAATACTGGTATAATCGGATAATATTACAGAAAATAACACGTGACAGTGATAGGGACCGTCATGCATTCATTGACATTAATAATCTTCCTAACTAATACAGAATTAGACTCCAAGCATGGCCAATATATACAAACATTGTTGTATTCGCCACTATTTATTTTCTTCATTAACTTGATAGAACAACCAAAGCAATTCAGAAGAACGAAAATTCGCATACATATCGAAGAAAGATAATGGGTGGACGCACGGTTCTTGAAGTTGGCGCTGATGGTGTTGCCATCATCACCATCGTTAATCCTCCTGTTAATTCTCTCTCCTTTGATGGTATGGTTTTCCCCTTTTTTTCTGCTTCATTCTTAGATCTATTTTATCTCGTGTCTGAAATTCTTAGACTTTTATCTATCTATTTAATTACTTTTTTTTTAATGATTCGACGTGTGGTTTTAAGGTGGAGAAAATTGATTATGATTGGATCAATTTTTGTAAATTGGATTTTGGTTAAAAGTGAGTTGAAGATAAAATGATTTGTTTATATATATTATAAATATTAGGCTAAATATCGATTGTGGAGGGAAAAAGTTTAAATTTTAGCTTCATACTAGAGTCACTTCTGCTTGAAAGCACCAAAGCATATCAGAATCAACTTTATGATTCTAGAATCACTTTTGTCTCTTCTAAAATTGTTTCAAATATGCATGTTTGAATTAAATTGTTTTGGATAAATAGTTATTTTTTAACAAGTTAGATTTTTAGGACATTGATTATTTCTTCTAAAATATGCTCTCAAACAAACTGCAAATTATCTGTCATGCAAGTTCTAATGAACAAAATTATACTCAATATCCCTGAAATTATATTTCATGGGCCAAGTTAATTCTGAATATTTGTATTTATGACTCAAATTAGTCTCAAAAGTGAGGCGATTAATTTGTTAGGTAATACAATTCACATTTAGAATGCTATACACATGTAAGTTCAATTATGTATGATTAAGATTTAAGAGACAAATATAACTAGTTTAATCATGTAACTTGACAATATTCTCTTTCTACCTCTAGTGTTTCGCAGTTTAAAGGAAAGTTTTGATGAGGCTGCACAGAGAGAAGATGTCAAGGCAATTGTTGTTACAGGTATTGCAAAGAGCTTCTGAAAATAAACAGTTTAATATGACATGGAACATTCAAAATTTTAACTTGATTGCAATGGTTAATTTTGTTCTGCTTAACAGTATGGGCTTGGTAACTTTGAGTAAGATTTGATGTAGAAAGCGGCTACAAGGTTTTGTAGTGGAAAATGGAAATGAATTATGTTTGATTGTAAGATCTCAATAGGGAGAAAATAGATCAGCTTTATCTAGGTGAGATTGAATATATGAGTCATTGATCAATGATGCCTTGTTTAAGGGGGAGAAGAGGCATAGGCAATTTGAATCATTTTAAATATGAAAAGGAAATGTCATTGAGTCAACATGTTAAACTACATCCAAACAAACCTGTAAGAATTTTGGAGGTAGCCACATACAGTTTATATAAGAGAAAAACACTTATTGGCCCCAACATCAACATTCACTGGTATGAAATATAGATGCTAAGAGTTTCAATGAGATACGACTTGAAAAAGTGATATAAGTGGGAAATATCCGTTAGCTTACAAGCTGATTTTGTAAGTGTTGAGTTAGGACTAACCCAAATTTTAAAATGACATCAAAGCATATCTAAGATCCGTTGGGCTACTCGCTACCAGGCATCTCGAGTCACACTTCGTATGTCCAGTCCTAGACGTGAAAGGGGTGTGTTGAGAGTCTCATATTGGATGATACATGACCTGGAAATGTTTTTTTATAACTGTGAGGCATCCTGACCTTACAAGCTGATTTTGTAATGATTGAGTATGTCCCAACCCTAAATTTTAAGAATAGGCTTGACGAACAATAGTCCAATAGGCCAAAATAGAGAGGTACAATGGAAAAATATAGGCCAAAACGTCACAAGAGATTTTGATTTAATGGTCTATCATTAGATATGAGTTATGACATGACTCTATGGCATCGTTTAATCTATGTTGCCGACTCCACCTAGTGAAAAAAACTACTTTTATTGACAGACAGGAAAGAGGGAAAAATCTTAAAACTTGGTTTTCTTTGTTGTTGTTACTCCCAAAGTTCAAAGTAGTTTTGACTTTTAACTGTTTTTCAAAATCTTTATTTATATGGGCATCAATGACCCAAGTATGTTTTAAACCTTCAAACGTAGATTGTTCAAATTCAAACTAGAGTAATTTTTATTGTATGCTTGTAAGATTGAGTAATGCTAAAGTATCTCTGTAAAGAGCTAAAGATAAGAAGAAAAAGAGGAAAAATATTAATCAAACGGCACTCAAGTCATCCTCACCACAAATCTTTGTTACTGTATCAGGTGCAAAGGGCAAATTTTCTGGTGGTTTTGATATTAACGCATTTGGTATAATGCAGAAGGGAATAGGTAATTTCTTCTTCCGTTTTTTTGTGGTTTTCTGTTTAACTGAATATACCTATACTCATTTTCTAATTCTTCGTGGCCATATATAGAGCAAGCACCTTCTGGTGATTTTGTATCAATAGAGCTCCTCACTGAGACTATAGAAGGTACAATTTCTTTTAAAAATTTCTTTGCAACTCATTTGTCATTGTATTGTATTTTGAATCTTTTCACTTTGTCTTTCAGCGGGAAGGAAACCTTCGGTTGCTGCCATTGATGGCCTTTCCCTTGGTGGGGGTTTAGAGCTTGCAATGGTATATGTTGTTCAGCGTTTAGAATAAAAAACTTTTTATGTTTTTTTTTTTTTCCTACAAAATATTATTGATTCTTCTTTTACAGGCATGCAATGCACGGATATCAACCCCGGCTGCTCAACTAGGTTTGCCTGAACTCCAACTTGGAGTAATTCCTGGAGGTGGAGGTATGGATACTTCAACTGTTAGTTGAACTTATTCCTCTTTATTTTTGGCATATTTATTTATTAGAATTCTGTCCATATAATTTATTATTCCTTTCTTTCGACTCCATCAATAGTTTTTTCCAATTGTTAAAGAATTGAAATTGGGTGTATTGAGATTAAAATGAAGAAAAGTTGAAATGTATTATTATAACTCAAGCCTAGTTGATGCATTTTGACATTATTGTAGTTATAATGAGGGATGTTTTTCTGGTGCTCTGCACCCTTAGGATTTAAGGATTGCATTTTTTATTTAACTATTGCATTTTAACTTGGAATTTATAAATTGTCTTAGGAACACAGCGACTTCCTCGTCTGGTTGGCCTGGCAAAGGCACTTGAGATGATGCTGGTATGCTACATTTTCTGCTTCCTCTTCTTTTCCTTTCTTTTCTTTTCTTTTCTTTTCTTTTCTTTTCATTCCCTTCCCTCAGTGAGGAACTGAACTCAAAAGCTGGCTTATTTGATCTCAAGGACAATTGTCATCCAAACAACACATTGTGCTGGACTTATATTCCAGGAAACAGTATTACAGTGCATTTTTTGTTCACTCTTTTACCTTGGGAGGAATTGTATTATTCCTTTTTCATAGAAAATTTGTAAGAGATATAACTTGCTTATTAGGTGATTGACAATTTACTTTTTTCCACTTCTTGATTTTTTCAACGGAAGACCTCAAAAGCAATTAAAGGAGAGGAAGCTTATAGTTCGGGGCTTGTAGATGCTTTAGTATCACCTGATAAGTTGTTGAGCACTGCACGCCAATGGGCTCTAGATATCGTGGACCGTCGACGACCATGGGTTTCTAGTCTTCACAAGACTGACAAAATAGAATCTCTTGGGGAAGCAAGAGAGATATTGAAGTTTGCTAGAACTCAAGCACAGAAGCGGGCTCCTAATCTTAAGCACCCTTTGGTTTGCATTGATGTTATTGAAGATGGAATAGTTGCTGGTCCACGCACTGGACTCTTGAAGGTTGTTACATGTTTGCAGTTTCCCTTTTTACTATTCAAATTGCTGTTATAGAAATCTGTATAACAACGTATTTGACCTTTGCAGGAGGCTGAAGCCTTCCAAGCACTGGTTGCCTCTGATACTTGCAAGAGCTTGATTCACATATTTTTCTCTCAAAGAGGAACATCTAAGGTTTGTAGACATTATTTGTCGGAATTAGAACCTCAAAGATATCATACTAATAATGATTAAATTTAAGAACCTGAATTAGATATTCTGCTCCTTAGTTTTTTCTTTTCATAATTTCTGTATATATGAACTTTTTCAACAGGTACCTGGGCTTACCGATCGTGGATTGACTCCTAGACAAGTGAAAAAGGTTGCAATCCTTGGTGGAGGACTGATGGGCTCTGGAATAGCAACAGCTTTAATTCTTAGTAACTATCCTGTAATCTTGAAAGAAGTAAATGAAAAGTTCCTAGATGCAGGTGTACATAGGGTTAAAGGTGAGAAAAGGTTATGTGCTTAAATTTCAGCTTCAATTTAAAGTATATAAGTTATGTTCTCATGTAGCACCTTTCTTTACGCAGCAAATTTACAAAGCCGTGTCAAGAAAGGCCAAATGACTCAGGAAAAATTTGAAAAGACCATGTCTCTTCTCAAAGGTACCCTTGACTATGAAAGCTTCAAAGATGTCGACTTGGTCATAGAGGTACTTTAAGGCATCCTAATATTAATTTGTTCATAGACTGTTGCAACTTTCAACTGCAATTTATTCAAAACGTCAGACAAATTAGTAACTGCTGGTTATGTTTGGATAGGCTGTTGTTGAGAATGTTTCCTTGAAGCAACAGATCTTTGCTGACCTTGAAAAGTACTGTCCTCCTCATTGTATACTTGCAAGTAACACTTCCACAATTGACTTGAACTTGATTGGAAAGAAAACTAAATCTGAAGACCGGATTATTGGAGCACACTTCTTCAGGTATTATTGGTGTTCATTGTTCAGAAACTATTGTATTTTTCTGTAGTATATTTCTGGTGAAATAATTCAATGTGTACCACTGCAGCCCCGCACATGTTATGCCACTTCTGGAGATTGTACGTACAAAGCAGACATCTCCACAGATTGTAGTTGACTTACTAGATATTGGAAGGAAGATAAGGAAAACTCCGGTGGTGGTTGGAAATTGTACCGGATTTGCTGTTAATAGGATGTTCTTCCCATATACACAAGCAGCCATGTTTCTTGTTGAACATGGTACAGATGTTTATCAAATTGATAAGGCAGTAAAAAACTTTGGAATGCCTATGGGACCTTTCAGGTATTAATACATGGACTGTTGAACAAGTTTCTTATATCCATGGTCACTACTTCAAGGATCTAATATATCATTTATCTTCTTATGAAGGTTGATTGACCTCGTTGGTTTTGGCGTGGGGGTTGCAACTGCCATGCAATTTATTGAGAATTTTCCCGAGAGAACTTATAAATCAATGCTTCTTCCACTTATGCAAGAGGATAAGAGAGCAGGTAAAGAAAAGCTCTCAAGCACTTATTACTTGTATCAACTTGAAATTTGAGATGTTCTTGTGAAATGTTTACTTAACAATAACATGCTCAAGTGCATAGTTATCGGTATTTTACAATACATGCGATTGTACCTCAACTCTATACAAAACTGAATCCAATCGATATGAATCTCCGGTATGTATCTATTTTAGACACTAATCTCATCTTGAACCTCAAATCAATATGATGAAGCCCCATTCACTAATCTATCATGAATCACTACCTTAACTTAGTGTAGCTAAGCTAACTACTTTTTTTTTTTTTATCAACTTTATATAGCCAGCCAGCCACATTTTTTGGGTATGATTTATGACTTTTATTTTGAGATTAGCAGATTATATATTAGCTTATAGATTTGCCGTGTCACTTGTTTTTACTTAAAAAGTGTCATGTTTTTATTGGTAATGTATCTTACAGCTTATAGGTTTTCTGATTCCCAATTTCAATCTCAATTTAATGACCATGCTCAGGTGTGTTTCCACTGAAATGTGTCATTGACGTTTAACATGTGCTTCTAACAGGTGAAGCAACTCGCAAAGGATTTTATTTGTACAACGATAAACGTAGGGCTAATCCGGATCCAGAGTTGAAGAATTATATTGAGAAGTCTAGGAACATTTCTGGTGTCACTGTGGATCCTAAGGTATTTTACCCAGTCTAACTAATTATACTCCCTCCAGACTAGATTATAAGCAAAAGTGACTTATTATACATAGATTAAGAATATTGGGTAACCTCATTTAATTTTCTTGATAAAATCAAAAGAAAAATTGCATTTCCCAAAGCACCCTTTCTTTTCATTAAATTTTGTAAGAAACTTGTTTCGTTGAAGTGTATTTTGAGAATAATAGCATATAATAGGGCGAAATTAGTTAGATTTTTATCATATTATGGACTAACAAATATGACTTGTTTTTTTTGTTTATATTTGAGTTCTGAGTAGTACCATATTGATTTGACTGTTGCGGGAAGCACAATTTGTCTTCATTATAAATTTGAGTTGGTCTGATTTTGTTCGTTTGGAAAACTGGACAGCTTGTAAAATTATCCGAAAAGGACATCGTAGAGATGGTCTTCTTTCCTGTGGTGAATGAGGCTTGTCGGGTCCTTGATGAAGGCATTGCAGTTAAAGCAGCAGATCTTGATATTTCGGCTGTCATGGGCATGGGCTTTCCACCTTACAGGTTTGTCTCATCTCTTACTGTTTTGGGAGGAACTTTTCCCACCCCCAAAGTCACTTCTGAAGTACACATTCAAATAAAACAATATTTTTAATGTTGTGCGAATGTGTACTTCCAGACAAAAACAGTGTTTTTGTCTTCCGAATGTGTACTTCCAGAATCAATCATGTGTTTTTTTAGAAACGTGGGGTAGGTAAAGTTGTAACCTTATTTTCTTTCACTCCCAAAAGTTTGTGGTTTTTGTTCTGACTTTTAGGATTAATTTAAATAGGGGAGGTATCATATTCTGGGCTGATTCTCTTGGATCCAAATACATATACTCAAGATTGGAGGAATGGTCAAAACTATATGGAGAATTTTTCAAGCCCTGTGCCTACTTGGCTGCAAGAGCTGCCAAGGGGATTCCATTGGTGAGAAATCTAAGATCATCTGTTGTTTATTTAATCTATGAATCACTTACTTGTGTCTTAGGCTGCATTCTAGTACTCTATCCTTCTCATTCTCATATTAAGTGTCATGTTTTAAATATTTACTTATATTGGAGGATCGTTTCAACAATGCATTGCACCTAAACATACCCATAAAATTAGAATCATTTGATTGAATTTGTTACAAATATATGAATGCAAGTTTCATTACTAGACCAATTATCTTTAGATCATATACTATACCATCTAATGGCATCTTTACTGTCATGTTGCAGAGTGCCTCGGTGGAGCAAGGGCAGTCACGATTGTAAGATTCAAAAGCACATTACATGTTTTTGTTAGATTTTCATCTCCCCTTTTTTCTCCTTACACAAAATAGGAAACATAATTCAATAAGAGTCAAATAAAAGTAAAATCAGATTCATTTCTAGTGTGTAGCAAGAGATTAATCTGTGTAAGTTTCTTGTTACTGGCACTGATGATGAAAATGAAGAGTTAGATTAAATGGTTTATTGTTACGGGGTTATGAAATTGCTAGTTTGAGTACAATATCTTCATAGCTTTTCTAAGTTTTTATTGTTACTGTCAACTGTCAATGCAATATATTGATCTTAATCCAACAATTGTGCTGGTCAAAATCAAAATCTTGCAAATTTTAATCTCCTTTGTCATACCGGAAATTATTAATGATTTGAACTGATTACAGAGGAGTCTACTTTTAACCTTATGGGTTTTTCCTCAAATTTTTAATTGTTGAAATTAATTTTGAATGAATTGACTTATCTGTTTGCAATTGGAATAATAATAACGGGTTTGAAAACTTTTAAAAAAAGGATCAATAGAAATGTATAATCTATACCGTGTAGGAATCCTCTTCATTTCTTTTAACTCAAAAGGAATAGAGATCTCTATTATTTTTTTGTGACAAATGGACCAATATTGGGTTCAAATACATGTACCTTTTTATTTAATATTTTGTTATCGAGAGTGCATACAAATTTCATTAATTTTTTATTCAACAAAAATAAATTAAATGAAATTATTGGAATTTTGTGTGGATAATGGATGAGTTACCAGTAATATGTGAAAATAATGTAAGCAATAATCTCATTAGACCATTCACAATAGAGAATTTTTTATGAGTATTTTTTTTACATAAAATATTCACTCATTCATTAAAATTAAAAAAATACATTGATTTGAGAGATACAAAGTTACTAAAATAAAAATGATGGATTTGCACATAAATTTAAAACACCTGGGTTAATAGTATCGGCAAAGTATCTACAAATTGACAAATTAAATGACTCAAATACTTATGTCTTTGAATCTCCAACGTTGATGATGGTGAAAATTAAATATGTATCTACGAGATAATGTAAAACGGTAAATTAAAACAAATGAACACTACAAAACATTCAAAAAAATTAAAATCGCACTTAGGTGACGAGATACCATAAAAATATGAAGAAAAGAACGACTTATGTAAAAATCATTTATTTAAATAAAATAATGGAGAAAAAATGTTATAAATAAATGATTTAAAACCAAATAATAAAGACAAAACAGAGGTAGAGAGCAATTATACCTAAATTTTTATTTAAACATTTAATACTATTTCATTTGAGTACTTAAGTGGATTATTTATATCATTATAACTTTTAATATTAGAATTTAATAAGTACCCAATATATGTAACCCACTACCTCAAAATATTATTAAATAGATTTTATCAATAACTTTATATTATTACATTTTAACTTTATTTATTTTTCATATTAAAAATATGTGGTCCCATACATGGAGTGTAAAAATAAGTACTCCTATTTTACTCCCCAACAAAAGTACCTATTAATATTCTAGTATAATTTGTTTATATTCAATGGAAAGAACAAATAGTGTGCTAAAAATGGATGCATGGGATTTAGGACTTAGTTTAATTTGTAGAAACATTTTGTGTTATTATTTTTTAAATATGTGTTTATTTTATTTTAATGTAAGATTTTTAAAGCAAAGTATTATCACAGAGAGAAAATAAAATGTTAGATCATAAAGATGCATTTTCAAAAGTAATAAATTATTTTTTTGGCATTTTTTTATTGTTTCTAAAAATGAAAGCAATTATTCACTTTACACAATCTCTTACTTTTTTATAAATGAATAAATTTAACATAAAATTTAGGAAATGAAACATAAATTCTTTTCACATATTAATTCACATATTAATCTGACTCTAACTTACTAGTAGCAACTCATAGGTTCTATTCTTTATATAAATATTTTTAGAAAATTAAAATTAGAAATTTGTAATATAAACAACAAATTTTAAACTTTTAAAAGATATAAAACTCAAATTTCAATTATTTTTAATATAATTTTTTATATTTATTTATTTAATTAATCAAATGACACTTGCTAACATTTCCCTTAAAAAAATAATAGATAGATAGAGTACAAACCTATGTAACTTTTAGTATTCACACTTCATACATTGAGAAGTGGAAGTTCAACAAATATGTATAAACTTGAGGAGAGATCATAGTGGGGTGCAACTTAAAAGTTGAGGGTGTGCAAATTAAATAAAAATTGAATTACGGGTTAAATTTAAAAAGTTGAAGGAATTATTAGACTCATGTTGATTAATTCATCCCACTATGTGTAGTGTGGGTTATATGACTTCACTTGGAAGTCATATCTTATTCTAAAGAGTCTAGATTTAGAAGTTGGAAAGCGGAATAATTTGAAAGTAATTTGGTAAAAGTGAAAAAAGAAATGTAAAAACAAAATTGTTGCTTTCATTTAATTGGGTAGAAAATAAAAAGATAAAAGTTTGTAAATCTACATTTTTACTCATTATTATATTATTTATTTCTTTAACTTTTGAGTATGTTTCTTATAGATTATTTTTAAAAATATTCAATTCTAAAAGTTTTTATCCACTTTATTTAGATTTGTTTGATAAAAATAGAATTATAAAATAATTTAAAAATAACAATTGTGAGATTTAAAAAAAAAAATTCATGTTTGATAATTAATTATTTAAAAAATATTTTTATCGCAATAAATAAATATAAAATAATTTAAATTTTTTATTTAATAATCCCTTGGAAATACTCATAAATTATAAAATATTAAAATCACTTTTTTACGATCTTCAACAACCCACATCCTTTAATTTATTATCAATGAATGTCTTGTTACTATTCTTTTTTTGAAAAAATGGTTCATTAATTTTGATTAGACCCTTCCTTTATAACATGCGGCTATTAACACTTTCATTTACGCCTAAAAAAATGACATTGTATTGGATACATATACAAAACACATAATTTATATAATAATAATAACAATAATAATAATAATAATAAACCATAAATTACGATTGTCCTTAAAATATTATATTAGTATTCAAAAATGAGTTTAATGTTCTATTTTCTTTTAACAAATTACAACAAAAAAGTTATATACATATATCTATCTATTTCGAACAAAAGGATAATAATCTAAATTAGAATGTAACATGAATGAATATTGTTATAGCATATGACGGTCTACTGTCACTATATTGGAGGCAGTTGTCCCATTATGGTTTATTTATTCCTTATTAGCATGGAATATTTTAACTATTTTTTCTACTTCAAATATTAAATATTATGGTGTTGCACTAAATAGAAACTCAAATATTAAATATTGTTATAATAAGTTATAAAAATCGAGAGAAATTGAAATTGAGAATAAAAAAGAAGAAAATAAAATATTTAGAAAATAGAAAATGATTAATAGTTTCGAGAGTGTTCTTTATATTACAGATTTTAACATAGTTTTGAATATTAATTGTAAAAATAAACTTAACTGTTTTTCTAATCTTCTTAACTAACTACAAGTCACTTTAATTATTTATAACATGTTCCATAATTCAAAGTGATTCAATTGACATTAATACAAGATTGCTTTTTATCTATTTGAACTTTACCATCTTCAAGCTTTTAGTTATGATTTCTATCTTTTGATCATTGGTATCGTAGTGCTATGGTTTCATCCTTCCTTTCATCACTTGATCTCTTAAGAAGTGAAACTTTGTTTCTACATGCTTGCTCCTTCCATGAACACTAGCATGTCTTGCACATTCTCGAGCAAAATGTCCTACTTCACCACATGGATATCACAGTTTCATGCGCTTTGTTGATCTGTTCACAAGACCATCAACAACCATCTATTTTCACACCAGGTCTCTTAGATTTGCTCTCTTTCACTTCAAAGATATTCAACACTTTTGCTAGCCTTAACCTTTCCTCTATTTCCAACTCTTTAGCCCTATGTAGAATATCAAGATGAATAAAATCATACACATTGCAACCATTCAAAATCTCGAGCAATATATCTACTTTCCATTAATCATCGACTAAAAAATAATGTTTTCTCAAGTTCATGGAGTATACATTTGTCCCTTTATTTTGTTCCCCAAGATCCTTCTTCGTTTTCTCTTCTCCTTCTCAATAGCTGCTTGCTTAGCTTTAGCTTCCAAAACTGTTGGAGGAATACACACATGCCTTTCCTTCTGGTCACATGGTTTTGGAGTTGCAACAAGAAAATAGTCATTGACTTTCTTATAGTTCATCTATATCTCCACCTTCTAATTCAACAATCTCTCACAAGTTGCATTTTTCACCGCAATCACACCTTCTTCAGTCAAGGCACTCATGACCAACAACACATCAGTTTATGTCCCCTCGTTGCCTTGACCAATTGCAGTCTTCAATGCTTTAGGTTTCATCTATGTTACCAACTTCATGTCCTCTTCCGACAATTCATCTAGCGGCTGCAAATCAGTCTTGTTGCAAACCGAATAACCAACAACTCTTGTCTTACTGCTAGAAGCTGCAACATGAGTCTTAGTTGCATCCACTGGCTTTTCTTGGACCTCACTCTTACCATCATCACTATCATCATCCAACCCAATCATTTCTTTATTTTTGCGAGTAGAAACTGCAGGGACCTTTCTCCTGCTACTTGGCACAACAACATGAGTGACTGGAACATTAGCATCTTTTTTCCCTTACTCAACATCTCTATGCTCTTGCTTCATGGTTGATTGTTTTTCTTTAAGTTCTATTTTTATAAGTCGTACGAGATTGAAAAGATGGGGTACCAACATCACCTTCTCTTCAATTCAAAATCTCAACCAATCCTTCAGTCTCCATCATTCTTGAAGATCTGGTTGACAATGTTGTTTTGAAGGTTCTGTTATTGGACAATGATGCCTTCATTACAAGGCTTTTTGCACTATCAAATATCTTTATTTGTCCATGGTCCATCTTCATTGAATATTCCTTTTCAAGCAGTGTCCATGACTTAGCAAATTGTTCTTCATTCTTGGCACACACAATACATCACTATGAAAATTGTTTTCCATCTCTCCTTCAAATCAGCATCTTCCCTACTACTTCTTCAATTACTTTGCTATTATCTGCAAATCTTACTTCCATTTTTATTCTTTCATCAAGACTCATAAACCACTCCTTATGTCCAGTCATATGATTAGAACAACCAATATCGAGATACCAGAACTGGGACGAAGAACGTTATTTGTTTTTAACACTTTTTCCATATCGTTCTTGGTTTGTAGTTGCCATCAACAAGATTGTGTATGAAAACAGAGAACGTTATTTGTTTGTGGTGGCCATCAATAACACATCGTTTGAATTTGAATCATCAACTGCCATTTGAGTTTCATTATCCTTTCTTTGGACTATCTTGAATCTACATTCATTTGCAAAATGTCTCATTTTTTACAATTGTAACATTTGAATTATATATAACATTTGCAAACACTTCTTGATATCACAACAACAATCTAATGGATGCAGACCACATCTCCCAATTCTTCCCATCAAGAATTGACAAATACAATGGAAATCTTCATCCATTAATGTCTTGTTTCTTTTCTTTCACTCACACTTGCACTCGTGTTTTTCAAGAATTATAACCCAAATTCTTGATACCAATTATTGGAACATGTTATAGAAATTGAGAGGAATTGAAATTGAGAAGAAGAGAGAAGAAAACAAAATATTCAGAAGATGGAGAATGATTAAAAGTCTGAAGAATATTCTTCATATTACAGACTTTATTGTTGTTTTGAGTACTAACTATCAAAACAAACTTACTTCTAACTATTTTCTTAACCTTCCTAACTATATATTTACTCTTTAAAAATGTTCCTCTTTAATTAATTTTATGAATAATTAAATGTAAAACTCTATAAGAGGAGGATTTTAAATGATTGTCTACTCACATGGATAAAGATAGTTTTTAAAGCATTAAAAATAAAAAGAGTCCCAAAGAATTCCTAAACACTTTCAAAATATAAATTTACACAGAGAATAATTATAATTTGATAATGTAAATATATCTTTGATTTAATAGGTAGCGATGATATTGTTTTTGTAATCCAATATTTTGCTTATGATGATAATGACGTTATCATTTTATCACTTACATATTAATGTATCTTTTTTAATAATATTTATAGTATATAATCTTTGTTTTTATAAGTCAAAATTCTTATAATCGCATATGAATAATATAATAAAATACTTTATTTGTTTTATTTTTATTTTTATAAAAGATAAATAAATTAATAAAAATAGATGTATAATTAATTCATATAATTTAGATTGCAAGTAATTATTTATTTAAAATTATTTTAATTTAAAAATATAATTTCTTCAGACAATTCCTTATCCTAAATAATCAATTTCTTAAATATTTATATAAATATTTAGTAAGATTATTTTCTAGTGCCCTACAAATTTAAAACTCTATTAAACTACATCTCTCAAACACGCTCAAATTTCTCCAATAATATCATTCTTTATGTCCAAATAATATTTCTCCAATAATCACTATGCGTTCGCACATATTTTGTTTAAGTTATGATACTTTTCATTTCTCTCCATCCCCATATTTACCATAATTTTACTTCACATATTTATTTAAACAATAAATCTACGAGGCCATGTTCTCTATCTACGAGAGGCCATGTTCTCCATCTCTTTTTTTTAGAAATAATCTCAACTTGTTTTTTTATTGATCAAAAGGCCTGATGTGTTTCCTTCTCCTTACCTGTCTATCAAAAGGTTAGACATTTCTTCTATATTAGTTTTCTTTTTTGAATCTATCATTTAGAAATGGATTTCAATTTTTGGAAAAAGATTAAAAAATGTTAAAATTAAATTAATTTTCCCATTTCTTTACCCTATTAAGAATATAAATTATAAATTTTGATTTCTTTACCCTAAGAATATAAATTATAAATTTTGAACGTAAATATTGATTACAGTTATAAATTCAAGTTTAATGGCTATGTATCTTAGTATATCAAAAATTTACAGTTATCCAATTATATTTTTATATATAAATAAATAAAAAATATATTACTAAAAAGATATGATTTGATGAAAGTATAATATTTTAGTTCAATATAAATGTGTATTCATTGTCTCATTTGATTTTGGAATTTTTCCAAATTTTTTTTTGTGAAAAAAATTAAATATTATATTTTAAAATTATTAAAATATCATTTTTGTGTATGTCAATAAACGTCAGAGTAGTGATGCAGTTATATACTGCGTTAAATATTTTTTTATTTTAAAGAGTCACATCCTAATAATATGATTATCTATTACTTATTTTAAAAATTAAAAAAATAATAAAACATTAAATTAATATTTGATCGTATGTACATAATGCGAAAATGCGAATGTAGTTGCATTCCCTCTTACAAACTCCTAAAACCTAAAAAGATAAAATATTTCAATATATTAATTTTAAAGTAGAATAATTATGATTTGCCATTTATGCATAAAAAACACATGAATTATTTACGGGAGGGCCATATATCATGATAACTCGTTGCACGGATAACACGCGATAGATGCAAGAAAAGAAAGGAGTATTAATCTATTCTCTCTTTTCTGAAACAATAATATATTAAAATAATAAAATTCTAAGTATTAACCGTGCTAAAAATAAGAATATATAAAAATAAAAGAGTTAATAAAATTATCAAATAATAAAACAGACATAGTTTAAAGAATAAAATTCTAACTATATATAAAAAAGTTATAAAAAATTACATTAAACAATGAATTGGGTTGCTATTGATTAAAATCACATAAAAAAATACTTCCTTTATAACAGAATCAACACCAATAGAGTAATTTAATATTTTCTTTAGTATTAAATTTTTTTGTACTCGACAAAATTATTTTTCTCTTCCTAAAAACAATATTTTCTCAATCATTAATTATTGTTGAGTTAATTATAATTAAAAAAACTTATGAGTAAGTATTCTTAACTAATAAATTTTAAAAAGAGACTACAATCGTTTCTTTGAACTTCATCGATTTATTCCACATACCTATCTACTTACTATGATAAAAACTGATTCCATGTAACATATTATATTTTTTTGGCAATTTTTGATTATCTGTTCTAACACTTTTCTATACCAATATTGTAAAGAAACATGGATCCAATTGCTACTGGTATATTTAATAATTTTTAAATTAAAAATAAAGATATAAAAAAATTAAAAAAAATGTTTGATATATATTAAAGTAATCCTTATTTTGGCCCGGCAATACAGTGAATGATGTTTTAATCCTATAAAATTAGAAATTTATCTTACACCCTTATAATATTATATTATCTACTTTTGATCATTCATTTAATTTCTATCGTCTAAATTTAATGACATGACATATTATCTAGGATAAAAATTATATATAGTTTTTTTAATTTCATGTGACATCAATAATAACATTTTTGTTAAAAAAAAATTGGGATATTAATAATAACTAGAATTAAATTAAAATTTAAAAATTTACAGAAATCAATTTCAAAAGAATCAATAATTATTAAAAAAAAATAGAGAAATTAAATTAAACATCATTGAATATCCCTTTCCTTTCATCAACTCATCGCGTCCACCGTAGGGATGACAATTAGACCCATATCCAATGGGTACCCGCAAAAAAAACCCACGATAGATAGTGTAAAAATCCGCATAACGGGTATGGGCACGGGGACGGGTAATTACCCGCAAAATTAAACGGGTATGGGTGTGGGTACGGGTACTATAATACCCACCCCGCCCCGCACCCGCACTTATATAAATATATTATTTATTTATTTATTATATTAATATTTAGTTTAATTAATTGTTTTCTTTTATGTTTTAATATCTATTAATATCATTGGACCATTACAATATTTATAATCAAATCAAAAGATAAACATTTGCAAATTTTTTAAGAATTTGTTTACGATGAATAGTTAAATAATTGTGTCTTCATAACTAAGAGTTATATTTTATTAATCGTGTCTTTATAATTATACTTGCAACTTCTTATAAATTATTTTTACTGATCTCAAATTATATTGTCATAAAAGTTGCAACTTCATACCTTACCCAAACCCTACCCATTGCTATCCCTAAAATAAGAAAACTAATAAAGGTGTGGCCATTTTTCAAACGATTGTTTTGGTGTTGGTTTCACTTAAATTAGACTTACGGTAAAGAAGAACAATGCAAAATGATTAATTTGATAAACAGATAACTCAGATATTTTAGAGAGAAATTGAGTTTGTTTGACTAACTAGAGCATTATTGTGTTTCCTCTCCCTTCTACAGAGGCGGCGGCAAGTAGCTACTTTTATTAGGATTCACATATATGGGTCAAGTCCATTGATCCCCTTATTTATTTTATGTATTACTATTATTATTTTTATTTTACTAGAAGAAACTTAATAGTTACTTAATCTCTCTTTTTATTTTATTATAATAAAATATAGTTGTCAGGGTTTAGTGTTCAAGATTCACGGTAAAGAGTTTAGGGGTTACGGTTTAGGTTTTAGAGTTTATGGTTTAGTATTTAGGGTTTAGGGTTCGGGGTTAAATATTTAGGGTTGTCTTCATTACGAATTCTAACTACTAAATAAAGATAATAATAACATTTAGTAAAATAGTGTTGTCTAATAATTATGTAATTAGTACTTTATTTGACAACTCTATTTTTTTAAATGTTATTAATATATTCGTTTTATAGTTTTACTTCATAACAATTAGTGTGTTAGTGTACATGATTTGATATTAAGAGTTTAGGGTTTAAAGTTTAAGTATATTATTTGGGGTTTAGGGTTCGGGGTTTAAAGTCATCTTTGTTGCGAAGTATAACTTTAAAAAAAAGATAATAATAAAATCTAATAATATAAAGTTATCAAGTAAAGATATAATTATTATTTATTTGAGAATAATATTTTATTATATGTTATTAGTTTCTTCGATAAGGAAAACAAATACAAAACGACGATCATAATAATATTTAATAAAATAGAGTTGTCATATAAAGTAATAATTATATATTTATTTGACAACTCAATTTTGTATATTTGAATAATTTTTAAATTTAATCACAAAATAATATTTATTTATCAATCTATTTTAGTTAAAGTGTGTGTAATGGGTATGGGTACGGACACTTAGATACCCAGAGGATAAGGGTACGAGTATTAAAGTTAATACCCAAGAAGGTACGGACACGGATATAGGTATTTTTTTAAACTGCGGGTATGGATACGGGTACTATAGTACCCTACCCATTGCCGTCCCTAGACCACATGGTTAGTGGGATCATTCTATGTTGATGATGAAAGTTTGTTGAAGAATGTATTATTCAAAAAAAAAAAAAAGCAAAAAGTGAAGAGAATAATTAATGATAAATTAAATTTCTTTGGTCAAACATATTATTTTACATTATTAATGCCTCAATTTTAAAAAGATTGTTTTGTTTTACAGAAAGAAAAAAATGTTATTATTAATGCCAAGTGAAATTAAAAAAAAAAATGATTTTTTTCTTAGTCAGCGTGCCACATCAACAAATTTAAATAACAAAAATTAAATGAGTGATCAAAATAAGAATTAATTTTATATATTATAATATAAGATATGATTGCAGACAAAGAAAACTCCCTCTTTTTCACCATTTTCACACTCTTCTCCCAAGTCATCATAAATATATATGCACACACCTAAAGAAGAAATTGAAACTACTCATTCATAATCTTGGTTTGGTCATGGCAGATCCAAGTTTCTTTGTTGGAGTGATAGGTAACACATACATACCCTCCTATTCAATTCTTTCATTGTTTTAAACTCACCTAAATTGCACCAATCTTGATTGATCCATGTCTATAAATGGAATTTTCATATAAGTGCCTTAAATTTTCTTTGTTTGGTACAGGTAACATCATCTCAATTCTCATGTTTCTTTCTCCTTTGTAAGCTCTTTAAATTTCACTCTAATACATTAATTTTATTAAATATTTGAATTAATAATTTGATAATTAATATTGTCTGAAATTTGGTAATGAATGATAAATAATGCAGACCAACATTTTGGAGAATAATAAAGCAGAAATCTACAGAAGATTTTTCAAGTTTTCCTTATATATGCACATTGCTTAACTCCTCTTTGTGGACTTACTATGGAACCATAAAGCCTGGAGAATATCTTGTTGCAACTGTTAATGGCTTTGGCATTCTGGTCGAGACTATCTACATTCTTCTATTTCTCATATATGCTCCTCAAAAAATAAGGGTACAAATTAATTAATGTCACATAAATGTATGCATAATTTGATTAATGTATATATTTATATATATATAAAATGTTTGATGAATTCAGGTGAAGACAGCAATTGTAGGTGGAATATTGGATGTTGGAATATTTGCAGCAGCAGTAGTTGCAACTCAATTAGCATTACAAGGAGAGGCTCGTAGTGGTGCTGTTGGTATTATGGGTGCAGCTTTGAACATTCTTATGTATGCTTCACCTCTTGCTGTCATGGTAACTTCACTTCTTTCGACCTTCATAACTAATCATTCATAATTTTATGGCTCAAGTATATTATTTATCAAAACTAGAGATAAAAAATAATCTCTATCTAATTCTCTCATTACTCATTACTTACAAAACAAATAAATATCCAATGTCAAATGCTTTCTACTTTAAGTTTTTGTGGCCAAATTATGACGGAGTACAAATTTTGGGCTCCGTGCAACATTTAAGATCCTTGAAAGGCCACGTATACCACTAATTAAATACTATATAGTTGCATTATTTTAACATTTAATTAATTTCAATTTGAAATGATCAATATGATGAAACAAACCAGAACAAAAACAGAGCAATAATTGTGTCAAAGATCTTGTCACATATATATTTGGTTTACGGATTCAAAATATTGATGGAAATTGTAAAGTGGATCTTACATTACATCTTATATTATAAGTGGTTCTACTCTATTTTTCATGAGGGGGGACATCAAATATATTGGTAGGTACTCTACCAGTACTGTTCAATGGGCTACATTTCTTTTCTCAATATGTCGTTTTATGATAATGAATTAAATGATGACATGCTAGCTTTTTTAAAAGAATAAATAAGTGAAATAAAGATAATGATGGTTGATGGTTGGTATACTTGTAGCTAGGAGCATCTAACACTTGCACGTGCTCATCATTTCAACTTTGCAAAATTGAAGCCACAACGTGTATAATACAAACGAGTCGGTATACTATATATTATATACACATGTGTATACCAACTCATTTTAAATTATATACCAATTTAGATAATTTTAATTATAAAAAAAAGTTAGTTAATTAATCATCTTATTTGTTCGGCGTTACTACTCGGGTCTAATGCAACAATGTTGAACAAAAATTAAAGAAAAGTGAGCTAAAATTTTCATTTTAAGTAAATGTTAATTTATTATACTTTTCTTAAATAAGACTTTATTATGTAAGTATTACAATTATTAGTTATTTATTTTTATATCACTCTAAATTATTGCCTATATATAGAAAATATCCTTGATGCAACCAACTATTACTCATAATTTTTTTTAATTTCATATTGTTGCATCCTTAAAATGCGATTTAGTAAAATGTAAAAGTAAAATATTTAATTTTAATGTTTTTTTGGAAAAATGATATATTATTAAAAGTAAATTCTAATAATTACAGTAATCTCGATTTCTTTCATCACTAGTCCAGCCCCTGCCAATTGGCAGCTCTAACGTGATTATCTATCATTGTTAGGCTAATGTGAACCATGATGTATCTCACAGACTCAAATATATAAAATAAATATCCACTACAATATTTTTACAATTGATTTTTAAATACTGATAAATAAAATTGGTATTTTTTTAAAAATAGTTGTAGAATCAAATCATTATTTTTTAGTTTTTAACATTGCAATTAAGGACAAATTAGTTAATCTCAAATCTACAAAATGACAATTTAATTCCATAAATAAATGAAAGATATGTCTTGTTAATATATATGGTTGTAAATTTCAGAAAACAGTGGTGACAACAAAAAGTGTGGAATATTTGCCATTCCTCCTTTCGTTTTTCTTCTTTTTAAACGGCGGCGTTTGGCTGTTGTATGCTGTTCTTGTTCGTGATTGTATTCTTGGGGTAAGTAAGTTGCATTCTCTTTATAGAACTAAAATATTTTTAAGGATCGATTATAATACGTTTAGTCCATTTATATAGTTTAGAAACTATAGTAAATTGATGTGACAATAAACAGGTACCAAATGGTTGTGGATTTTTACTTGGAGGCGTGCAGTTAGTGTTGTATGGGGTCTACCGAAATGGGAAACCGTCGAAACATGTTTCTCATAAATTGGATGAAGAAGAAGAAGAATGTCAACATCAGCATCTCATCTCATCTGTATGATAGGGAAAACATATCCATCTACTTTTGCTTTCAAATTTATTGCTAGATATTTTTTCAACAATGGTCAATGAATTTTCAATTAATTGGTGAGCTCGTGAATTATGTAGATGTTAAAAAAAATGGATTGTGTTAATTTTTTGTTACATTCAAATACACTGAACATATTTTTGAGTGCGAATTCTCTTTTTATCTAAATAATTAGTTTTTTTATCCTAAGTTATGGGTGGCTGTTTGATGTATTTGAGACATAAAAAAATATTCTAACTCTACTATTGATGATCTCTTTTAAAGTAAGAATTCAAAAGAATATTTCACATCATAACCATAAACACCAATTATAAAAGAAAAAAATGTAGTTTGTTAATATTCTAAACTCAAACTTTTACCTTTAAATTTATCTTTAAGGTGATATCTTGAAGATAAATAATTAGATATACTTTAAGATGATGTTAATTTGTGTCTTACTTATGCCTTGGATCAACTCCTATGAACGTCATCGACTTTTTTTATGACCTTGATGATGGAAACTAGCTTATTTGTTTGCTAAGAAACAAAAAGTAACTAACTCAAATTGCACTGGCCGTCATGATATTTAATTACTTTATTCATATATAATTGTCATTTATATAGTGTTTATGTATACACTCATGGCTTATAAGTCTTTGAGACCTACTTACACAATCAAGTTGATTGCAGTTACACATTATCACTTATTAAACTTTAATGAATTGAATTACTTCTATCATTCTCCTTTAATTCAATTTCACATAGAATATTAAGCATTTCTCTAAGTTTCTCCAACCTATAAAACTTCAAAGGCTCGGTGAATATGTCAGCTATATGTTCTTTAGTGTTGCAATAGTTGAGCTTCAGCTTCACCATGCTCACTTGATCCCTAAAAAAAAATATTTGGTCTCTATGTATTTGCTCATTCTATGTGACATTGGATTCCTTGCAAGATTGAAGGCTAATTCTGATGTCAATCTTTAGTTCCATTGGCTTCTTGTACTTCAACTCATCAAACAACGGTCTCATCCAACCAACTTGGCAGACTATACTTGCATCAACTATGTATTCTCCACTGGCTGCAACACTCAACTACTTTGAATGAAACATCAAATTAAAAATCAAAAAATTATAGAAATCAACATACTTATCTATTGTGATAACACTTATGTCATTTGTCAAACCAAAAACTATATCCTACATTCTAGAGCTAAACACATAGAGATCAAACATCACTTCATTAGGGACTTTGTTCAAAAAAGGTACTAAACATTCAGTTTGTAGATATTGAACATCAATAAGTTGACATATTCACCAAACCACTACCTGAAGATATGTTTGACGTCATAAAAACAAAATATAAATTTTACCTTCATATCTGAATAATATTGTGATAACTTCAAATTAGTTTACATTTACATTAGTTTTTATATTTTCTTGCAATATATTCATGTTATTAAAAAAAAGAAAAAAAAAACTAATTAAAAAAAAAAAGCATGTTTCACTTTCAAGTCTATTTATTTGATAACAAGAAGGGGAGAAAGATATTTGATAAAATGAAGAGAAAATGATGCTTAGACTTAGGAGGAGCCCTAAATTAGGGGGAGTCAAAGAAACATAAAAAAAATTTGTTATAAAATATATAAGTTTTGTCACCATCAAGAAGGGAGAAACTGTTGGAATAAAATTGATTTTATATTGAGTTTTGATGATAACAAAAGTATTTTATGATAACAATAAATTTATATTTGACTTCAAATAATATAAAAGAATATTCATGTTTTTGAAGAAAATCAAAAATAAGATTTTATTCAAATTTATAATTGAAGAAAATCTAAAATGACATTTTATTCAAATTTATAATTGAAGAAAATCTAAAATAAGATTTGATTCAGATTTATGATTGAAAAAAATCTAAAATAAGATTTGATTCAAATTTATAATTGATGAAAATCTAAAATAAAATTTTATTCATATTTATAATTGAATAAAATCTTTGACCAAGTTGAAAAGAAAATATAATCAAGATTTTAAGAAAATTTGATCAACTTCTATCTACAACAAAATATGAACAAAATCAATTTGAAAAATTTACAAATGCAATTTAAACAAAATACAAACATAATCGATATGAATAATTTACAAACTCAATCTAAACAAAATAGAAACATGGTCAATTTGAAGAATTTACAAACTCAATATGAACAAGATATAATTCAGAATTAAACAATGACTAAATTGAAGTTCAAATTTTAACTATAAATAGATACTCAAGGTTGAAAAATAAGATCATCGAAAATAAAAAATGAGTAGAACTCATATGCTCAAAATTTCAAATTAATCTTGGAGTTTAAAGAGAGAAACACTTGTGTAAGTTAGAAATATTTTGAGTGTTCTTCTCTTAGAGTGTGAGCATTATTATTATTATTATTATTATTATTATTATTATTATTATTATCAGTTTTGTTAGATTTAAACACTTAAAGTTCCAAACTTTTGTTTCCAACCTAATGGTGGTATAGTTCTTTCTTCAATCTGAGATTGTCAGATTGTTAGGAGAAGACTTGTATAGTCAATGTGGTTAGTTCCTCAAAAGTATGAGGTTGTCAGGCTATTTGAGAAGACTGACTTAGAGGGTTAGGTTTTTTGTAATTCAAGGTATTTGAATTAGTGGATCAAAGTCTTATGAATGAGGATATTATATGTAGCCAAGTTAGTGTTGAACTATAATAAATCTATGTGTGCAATTATTTACGCTTTCATTATTTGGTGTCTCTGAACCCGAATGCTTCTTATCTAAGTAATTAATAAAAACCAATTAACCTTCATAAAATAAGCAAAAAGTTATCAACTTTGGTAAACACAATTCAACCATCTTCTCATGTTTGTACTTTTAGCCACAACCATCTCTCATCATCAATACATATGATAGAATAACATTGTATAGATGCAACATTTTGATTCATGTTGAAGCTCTTATTCTTGGACAACTGAGATTGCATCACCGATTTGTCTTTGGCATCAAAGACCTTTAACTCTCCTTCTTTCAGTTGCATATTAATCCCTTTTTGCATAAACTGGCTTATACTCACCAAATTATTTTCATGGATGGCACACATAAGACCTCAATCACATATATTTTCTTCATTCTTATTCTTAATCATTATGTCGCCTTTACCAATAGCACCAACATTGCTATTTTTTGCAAACCTCACTTTGTTATGGTGTGTATCATCAAAATTAAGCAATCAACTCCTATATTCAGTCATGTGATTGGAGCAACCTTTTTCTAGATACCATGATTCATCTTTTTCATCGTCAAGCTTGGTGGTAACCATGAGAAGTACCTCATCCGAGTCTGAATCCCCATCATGAGCCACATAAGCTTCATTATCAGACTTTGATCTTTCTACCTTTTCTCCCTACATTCATTCGTAAAGTGACCATATTTTTTACAATTATAACACATCACTTTTCTTTTATCAAAATTCTTACCACCATGCTTGCCTTACTCGTTTCTTTGATGATTATGCTTTATCTTGAAAATAGTTATGGTGCCACTTCCCTTTATCCTTTATGTATTTGTTTTTTTTCCTTTCCATTCTTTTGTTTACAAGTATAAACGTGTAAAGTATGCTCACTTCTTCTCAACAATATCAAACCTTAGGGTTAGAGTTCTTATTACCTTCTCAACCACTAGTTGATCAACAACTTTTTCACCACATGTCTTCATTTGATTTGTTTGAGTCTAAATTCTTGTGAAGTCAACAACCTTTTGTTCATCCTTCATTTGCATCAATTTCATTTGTCTTTTTAAGTTTTGAAGTCTAACCTTCTTCAATTTCGTAGGATTACCCCAGAACCTCACTTCACTCGTATTTCTGATGACTCAACCTGAGCTTTGATACCAATTATCAGAGTACATTCTTGCTCATTCACATACTTGATTGTTCTCTCCTAAGTCTCACCTATACATTGGATTAGCTCCTATGAACTTCATCGATTTGTGTCATGAGCATGATGATATACTTGCTTAATAAGAAACAAAAAGTAACTAACTCAAATCGCACTAGCTGAATCTGAAACCAGTTATGATAGTAATTCACTCTACACTGTTCATATCTCATTGTCACTTACATAATGTTTACATATGGGTTCATGGCTTATGTCTTTGAACTATGACTTATTACACTTTAATGAATTGAATTACTTCTAATAATGAACTATTAACCACGGGTGTTGTGAGTATCTTCAAATTTATCATTTTCAATTTTAGTGATGTTGAATTTATGTTGTTTTTTATGTAATCAATCATTTTAAATGAATTGATATTTTTCCTCGAAATTAGTGGGAACAACACTAGAAATATGTTGCAAAATGTTATACAAATCTGCTGCCATCCAAAAGTGCAATCCTGACAACAACTCCTTATAAAGATCAAAATAGTTCCCCAAAGAACAATTAATTAAAGACAGCAACAAAATGAGACATGAGATTGAGACACAACTAGATCACAAATTTATAACTTCCGTAAGTCTTTGGTTATAAATATATTAGCACAATTTTGTTGAATTAAGATAAAACTAAAAAGTTTGCCTTAAACAAAATAAGTAAAAAGTAAAAAAGAGTAGTTCTAGCATTGTGCACAATGCTAATGTCTCAATGTCCATTCTCCTTCTTTACATGTCCCATGTGGATTGTAATCAACTTAGAGCTATTTCAAACCGGGCAGTCCAACTCGACACAGTTCCATGGCCCAAACTGAAAAATAGATTTTACTTCGTTAACTCTGCATATTTGGTGGCCCAACCCAAACTTAGACAATTTAAGAATACAATTATATAAAAAATACATAAGACCATAAAGAGGATGATAATACTTGTTATCTACTTAAATTTTACCATAGCTTTAATTGTTACATTTTAGAGAAAAAAATTATTTTTAAGTCTACTTGTCAACGTATTTTTTACATTTATTTTTTTTAATGACATAATACATAATATATAATATTTTAATTTTAAAATTAACATTTATATATTTTATATGTCCAATATGTTAATAGTTAATAAATTTTCGCATCTAGTATAATTGAAAAAAATCCAAATTTTATTTACAAAAAGTAATTTTTCGTTAAATATACTCTGATATGGATATATTATTGATGATTAATAAAATAATGAATTTTGGAAGAGTGTTGTTAAGTGACAAACGCAAGTACAGGGACGAGTCGTACCTTTGGGGGACAGCAACGGTATTGTAAGTTTGTAACTTGTAAGGTTACCAATAAAATAAAACTAAAAGAACAATTATTTTTTATATACGATTTCTTTAGAATAAATGGACAAATATGTCATTCAAATTAATTTTAAATTATATAAATTAATAAATATATTCTTAAAATTATAAAATAATAACTAAAATGATATGTCATATTAATTATATATTTGACAATTTATATATATAAATATCATCACATTGATAGATTAATTTTTTATGAAATTTAAATTTTTTATAAAATTGTTTATTTATAATTAATTTATACACAATTATAATTATTTATAAAATTGTCTATGAAATGACAAATTTCACTGACAAATGTAATAAAAGAAATATGATATATTAATCTATTTGATAACAAAAACTTATAGAAGAATTATTTTAATTTTAATTTATAATTTAAATGATGTAATTATCAAATTACAAGACTAATTTATTTATTTATTCAATTTGTTTGTTTCTAATTTCTGATCAAGTTAACGGCATGATCACAACTTCATCGCAATGTAGATTTTCACCAGTAGGCCAGTCTGGCTACTAGTGCTTTGTGTGATATGTCAAAGATCTCCAAGATACCCTTTCTTCTTGCTTCTCTTTTGTTTTAGTTTAAACACCTTATTTTATTTACTCATTCTCTCTCATAATAAATATCATTTAAAAATTTTATAAACAAAATAAAATAATAATATATTTTTATTAAATTATTTATTTATTTATTTTAACTGTCGGTGAAATTTGAATTATTATTAATATAAAGTATAATAATATTTTAAAAGTTATGTATATAGTAATTATTAAAAGGTAAAACATAAAAAAATTATTTAGAATTAAATTAAAAATTATAAATAATATTATTTTTCTTAAAAAAAATTATACTAAAGTGACATTCATTATAAAATGAATAAACTATTAAAAAAATAAAGATATATTATCAATACAAACAGTAACTTTTAATTTCATCAGCTTATTATATAATTATAAATTCTGCTTCTTATCTTTGTAAAAATATTTACAGTATATATAATATATAATAATTAATCTCTTTATTATATATTTTAACATGTTCAATCATAATTTACTACTCAAATATTTTTTATAAGCTTACAACAGTTTAGTTAAAAGTTGGACATAATAAATTTTAATTTTTTTAAATAATAATCATTCATTCAAATGAATAGAAATTATATTAATTTGATAATATTATAGTTTAAAATTATTAAAACAAAAAATATTGAATATGCGAACAGACACACAATATTTGAGATAATAATATAGAATGACAAAATATCTATAAATTTGACGAAATCTAACTACAAAAATAATAAATTTGAGGTGTTCGAAATACTTGTGTCTTCGGATTCGTAATGTTAATAACGTCAAAATCATTTATTGAATTTACACTTGATAGGATATAATTTGTTAATATGAACCAAAGAACATTGCAATAAGACAAATAAAACAAAATATTGCATAAAGACGACAAACAACCAAACAACCGCACGTCACTCAAAGACGGTAAAACTACAAAAAAAATACAAACGAAAAATTAAATTTATATAAAAATCACTTGTTTAAATAAAAGAAAATAAAAAATAATTTAAATGAGCGATTTTTAGACAAAAATATGACCGTAAATCACTTATAATTTAGTGAAAAAAGAAGTGTCGATCAAAATAGAGATAGAAATAGAATCTAACTAAATCACTAAGCAAAATATCCTTAACATATATAATTTTTAGAGACTAAATAAAAATAATAAATTTCACGCATGAAAATCAAATTTTTTTCTAAACTTGTTAGTAATAATGTGAATTATAATTCAATAATAAATTTAATTTATATATATTTTTAGTGTAAATAATTTTTACAGTATTAATTAATTAGAATGGTTAAATTATTAATAATATTTGACTTTTTTTTATGATTATTTATAAAGTTACTTAAATGTTTTTTATACTAACAATTTATTCAATAATTGTAAGTATGGTGACTTGCTTAACAAAACACACAAGTTGTAGGCAAATTACCAAAGTTTGAGAGGAGAAATAGTAAACCTCATATACCCGATGATTAGTCTTCTAGTAGCTCCAATAAATCAAAGTTGTGGAGGAATTTAATTATGTCATAAGTACTGCTTATTTCTATAATAAAATTAATAATTAATAATTAATATTGACTATTTAAAAAAAACTAATTACATGTGATTGTAGTGATAAAGCCAATTTTTTAAAAACTAAGTCTTCATTGCGAGGACACACTAGACCGCAAGTTCATGTAGGTGTTTCAACTAAACAATAAATTATAATTAAAAAGAACTATTGAATTTTTTTAATTTATATAAAAACGGAGTTCAAATCTTGAAACAATTCTATGATAAAAATAGGCAAAATGGTACTAAGACTGCATAATTATTTTATGGACGTTGCTATTAAGATTACAAAATCAAAGTGCAAGGCAATGGAACTTAACATCTATGAATTTGACAAGGATGTTGCGTCGGCAAGAAAATAAAAAAAAGGGATACGATAAGGATTTCCAATTGTTCCGTCAAGGTTTAATAATGCAAAAGTTGTTTTGGCGCATTGCTTAGTAAGGTCAAGTTAATATCTTATCATACTATTTATCATAATTATGATATGAAGTATCAACAAATATTGGTGTGGTGATGGTTTTTTTGGATACAATGGTGTGTTGATGTTATTGCATTTGTCTTTTTCCTTCGGTTGTTTTTATGAAGATAAAAAGGACCGTGTAGTGTAAAGTAATTTTACACAAAAAAAGGTTTTCGACATTCAAACATCACAGTGTATTTATCTCTTTTATAAAATTCAACACTAACATGAAGCAATTGGATGCATATTCATTTATTTTATTATGAAAAAGTATTTCCATAATCCCATAAAAAGTTCAACATTGAGTTGTATCGACATTTTTTTTAATTGAAACACACTTTTATCTAAAAGTATATTTTTCCTGCACAAACAAGCTATGTGCATAAATATTAAATTATACAATTTGTTATACTTAAAATAAAAATAAATCAATATCATTCCTTTAAATATTGAGTAATCTTTAATTCAGTGATGTATGATATTACTTTTTCAATATTTCTTAAATTTTTTAAAGATAATTTTCAACAATAATATTTTTATTTCATAAATTATTTACTTATTTCTACTGGTTATATTATTTTTTTGAAAGGTCTACTTCTAATTGCTTTTTTAAGGGACTTTTTCATATACTAGTGTGATATCAAATAGATATTTTAAATTAAGATATATATTTTTTTAGACAATTTGATCAAATGAACTCTAATGTTCGACTTATGTAATTTTCTTTAATAACTAATGAATTCAAATTTGATTTTATTGAAGATGGATCCAAGACTTGGAATGAGAACAGTATTGACCAAATGTATTGCAAAGACGATGAAGATTTGATTAAAAATTCACATATCTTGAATTAAGTTCCTCAAGATAATTTTATTTGGGCTAATAATATAAGTGGTAAGTAAGATGTGTGAAAGAGGTTAAAAAATTTTATCTTTAATTTTTTTATTTTTAATAATTTTATATTTATCTCTCTTAATTAATCGTTATATTTCATCTTAATAATTTTTATTATTTAATTTTAATCACCAATTATACTCCAAAATACATTAAATTCATCTAATAATCTCTTTCCTTGTGAGGGACTTACAAGTATGCTATTTTTAGTTTCAATGTTGCATTATCAAGAGATTGCAACCTTATTTGAAAGCTGAAGGTTCCTCTTCTCTATAAACACCATTCTCTTTTAAGATACCAAAATTTTCCTCTTGAAAGAAATGCCCATTTATCCTTGTTCTAAAGAGATAATGAATATAGAGTTCCTTTTCTTCAATAGATTCTTATGTTTGAGCTAGTGACACCCTCTCACCCTCACATTTAACTCACAATCACAAAGTGCTTCTCTATTGTCCCTTTCACACTTTTTTTTAATTCATATCCAAGTCAGTCTTCCACGTGCTTCTCTCAATAACACCCTCTCCCCTTTCACACACTCATTCTCATTCTAACTTTCTTCAACACCCTTTTCTTCTTCCATTCCTCTCTCTCTCTTTCATCCTCACTCAACACCAAAACCACGTCATAGTATCAATAACCCACCTTTCACTTTTCATCAAAATCAAATCTTTCAAACAAAAACAACATAGTAAGTAACCAAACACAAGTCTAATCATTCACTCACTCATTAATTCATTCATTCCAATTCCATTAAATCAACATGGAAGCAATGAATAGAGAAGAAGTTATAATAAATGATGGAACAATGCACCAATATTGCATTAACCATCCTCACAGAAAAAACCCTGCTGGTATATGTGCTTTTTGTCTTCAAGAAAAACTTGGTAAACTTGTTTCTTCCACTTCTTCTTCTTTCCCTTCTTCTTCTTCTTCTTCTTCCTCTTTCTCTTCTCCTCCTTCTTCTTCACCTTCTTTCAGATTCAACACTCTTCAAACTTCATCTTCTTCCTCTTCTTCTCTTAATTCCCTCTCTCTTCCTCCAACTTCTTCTTCTTCTACTACAAAACGTCACCATCACATTCGTTCTCGCATCCCTTTTCTTTTACCAAACAAAAAGAAACCACCTTCATGTTCTTCTTCTGCAAATGTTACTTCTTCTGACTCTGTTTTCAAGCGTAGCAAATCAACAACAACACCCAGAAGAACAAAGTTTCTTGATAACGACGATGCAGAAAATGGTGATTTTGCTTTTAGAAAAAGGAACAGTTTTTGGTCTTTTCTCTATCTTTCTTCTAGACCCTCTAATTCATGCAACAAGAAAATGGAAGTTAAGAGCTTTAAGGAAAGTAACAGTAGTCCAAGGATTTCAACTGCGAAGCCAAAGTTTTGTTCTTCTACTTTAGGAAGAAACTGTGAAATGGTAGTTGAAGAAGAGAATGAAGAAGAGGAAGAAGAAGAAGAAGAAGAAGTTTCTGGTTCAAGTTCTGGTTCAAATGAACAAAGAAAAGTTTCAAGATCTAGATCTGTTGGATGTGGTAGCAGAAGCTTCTCTGGTGATTTATTTGAGAAAATCTCAACTGGGTTTGGAGATTGTAGTTTAAGAAGAGTTGAATCTCAACGTGAAGGTAAGGCTAATAAGGTAATTTCATCTTCTGGTTGTATGAAGGAAAGAGTGAAATGTGGTGGAATATTTGGTGGGTTTATGATGATGAGTTCATCTTCTTCTTATTGGGTTTCTTCTGGTGATGATGGAGAAAATTCTCATGGAAGGAGTAGGAGTAGTTGGAGTTGGGCACTTGCTAGTCCTATGAGAGCTTTTAGCAACAAAACCACTTCTAAAAGGGATGCTAATTCTCAGAACAACAATTCACCTAATTTGTCAGCTGTCCCTTCATTGCTTACTGTTAAAGGATAAAAATTAATTTTGATACTTTTATTGCATATTTGATTTCATAACAGTTTTTGTAAAATCACATTTGTCATGTGATTTTGTTCATTCATGCATGTGTTGATTCATGCATGTTTGGTTTTGTAATAACTTTTTTTGAAATGCAATTTAATTTACTTAGCAAGTGGTTGGAATATTGAATATGAGATTGACAAAATTTTAATCTTTTGGATGGATCATAATTTTCTTTTATTAGTAATGTAAATAGTTTTGATTTCCTTTACCAATTGTTTCTTTTTGGAAAGTTGTTATGGAACCCTTTATGGCATTGTATTTAGTGTTTGTAGAGAGAGGATAATTGAGGAAGAAAGTCTCTCATTAAGTTGACTGTATCACCATATTATATGGGATTTTTGTTTTATTCTTTGTAGCTTCCATTATTTGTAATATTCAAAATAAGTTCTATGGCAAAGAGATGTAATTTTATTTAGTTTATGTAATTAAAAATCACTATTCACATGCATACACATGTTTAGAGTAGTTTAGACAATAGAATCAATCTAGACCATGTTATGGCTATGCTATGCTAATATAACTGGTGGTTGCTATTCTATTAATGAATAATATAGGGGGCAAGTTGATTATTTATTTACAAAAATGGTGCACAATAATAGGCAATAGTCAAATAGATGAAGATGGTTGGGGAGTGAGTTAAAGTGGTCCCCTAGATTGTGTTCATCAACAAGATCTTGGATTCATTATTTTTGTAGGCTTTAGCATGCAGCTGCTGGCAGTCCTAATTAATATTTTAGTTCCACATGCACACTTCACAGCTGTATAGTCAAGACAAAAGCTCTACTTTACTGTGTTCTTAAGCTGCTAGTTTTGCCTGCCAAATTACTTTCATTAATACTTTTTTTTATAACTATTAGTTTTTTCCTTTTTGTCTTGCCAATGATTTTTTATAGAATTGGTCAAGACAAAAGGATGAATTTCTTTAAAAATTGAATTTTTAAGTTGAACTGCTAATATTGAACCTAATTTTAAAATTGTTAATCCGGTCTCTAATATGAATAATCTAAATTTAGGTCTACATATAAATTGATTTATTTTATAAATTGTCTCCTATTTTGTAGTTTATTATGGATAAATTAACAATTTTATTTTACTTTTTTCAAAATTATTTAAATAGATATAATTAATTTTTATTTATTAAATTTAGAAAAGAAAAAAAAAGAATTATTAACAAAATAAATTAAAGTTGTTAATTTATCTATAGTACTTTGTAAAATAGAAGAAAGTTATTAAAATAATATAATATGTTATTTATTTTAATATATTTATTTAACTGTATTAATTTTAATATATTTTTTATTAAATATATTTTATTTAATTTTATTAATATAATTTTATTTTTTAATTATTAAATTAATTATTTATTATAAAAAATACAAAAAATTCAGAAAAATACATTTTCATGTACTTGTCCTAATTAAATACCATTAAGACATAAACCGTAGTAAAATTATACTATTTGATACCACTTTTTAGTGGACAAGCAAGCTCCCAATTTGGGGAGCTCTTAGTATGTATGATCATGAGCAGTTAAGATTCCATTCTTCAATGTATATGTATATAATAATTTAATAACATCGCGTTAAATAAATGATTTTTTAAACGAAAAATAAATTGAAAACTAACATAATATAACAGTATAATTATATATAACACTAATTATTTTAATGCATTTTAATAATAAAAACCAAAGTAAATAATATATATATATATATATATATATATATATAATGTTTATTAATACATAGCAGATGAGATATTTTTTTGTTTCAAGTACAGAAAATAACAATAGAAAGACATGACTTTATTTAATTGTCATATATAATAAGTTATCCCAAAATATAAGTAAAATGATTTGATGTGATGGGATGCATTAATTAATTAGGTTATGGGAGAAATGAAATCCTGATGGTGCAATGTTAGTAAGAGTGGTAGTCCCAATACGACTAATCCCAACATATTTGAGGGTTGAAATTAAACCACCAAAAGAAGGAAGTTTTGTGTTGCAATTGGAGAGTGGTGTTGGAACCATTAGGTTGCAACCATTAATTAGTGAAGATAGATCAAATAGCAGAGGATCATCCATCATAATTGAAAACTTCCCATCATCATCACTTGTTGCATTAGAAATCATATTTCCTCCACATTCTAGTTGTACTTTAGCATCTGAAATATTATATATATAGTATTTATTCATTAATCCTCAGTTTATTATTGAGCAAGTCAGTCAAAACTATATGATTATTGTTATGTTGGTTAGATATATGGAAAAAGAAAAAACTTTTAATCTTTTTAGAACTTGAATGCAGAATTTTCAAGACAAAATTTCTATGCATTTGTTTATTTTTTAAGCAATATTACATGAATAAATAATATATTTTTGATAGAATATTACTACATAGAAAAATGCTTGTTTGTACACTGACCAACAAGTACAAAAACTGACAAATGCAACAGCATATTAGGATTACACTATTTCTTTTAACTATTTATTTTTATTCTCCTCTATGTATTTTTCCATTCATTGATTGTTGTATCGTTCAATTTCGTAGATATAAGTGTCCTGTTGTATAACATTGCTTTATTATATCTGTTTTGAAAAGAATCTTATATTTGAAAATAGTGTTTTTTTTATAATATAATTTTTTAATTATAATAATTTTTTATACTAATTTATCTTCAATTATATTATATTTTTATTTGTAATTTAAAATAAATACTACAACTAAAATCATATATTAATTCCCTCTCTATAAAAATAAACTAATAAAACATTTTAAGCTGCCAACATATTTTGGTATTTTTATTGTTATAACTCCAATTTTAAAAAACTAACTAATATACTTTATATTAAAATTTATATATTAAAAAGTTTTATTTCTTTAGACCTTCATGAAAAATCGCATCTACGTCTTATATTCACCTACTAAAAAATAAAAATAAAATAAAAATTTATAGATGGTCATGTCTCGAAGATATGACCTCTTATTATAAAATAAATAAATAAATTATAGATGGTCGCATCCCGAATACATGATATCTTATTGCATAATAAAAAAATTATTTTTTATGTTGTATTATGAGGATGCAACTTCCTGAAGAGAAAATAAAGTAGGACATTTAAATATATATTTTTCAATATAGATATAATGATTAATTTTTAAAACAAACAATATATATATATATATATAATCACATATTTAATATTATAACTATTTTTTTAATTCTCCTTATTTAGTTGATAATATCTTTTATAAAGACGGAGGTATTACAAGAAGTGGAGCTGAAATGAAATCCTCATGATTATTAGCATTTTTTGTTTTAAAAAGTTATTAGTTTAAGATAGAAGTGAGAACATAAGATGAATGGCAGTGAAATTTGGCCTTACTTGAAAAAACTGGGATTGCAGCACCATTGACACCCACATTGTCATTAGAAGTGCAAAGTACAGTTCCTTGAATATTAGCCGAACCTAAAAGATCATTGAGAATACCAACTTGTGCTTTGGCTTGGGGAATTGCCATTACAACAATTAACACACATGTGATGACATTTTTTATATAAGTCATGGCTTTCATATTAAATGTATTGCTTAATTGCAATAGGTTATAGCAATGCACCTAAACTATTTATACTACAAGGGAGTATTACATTGAATTTTTTTCAACATAATTACCATCACAAAATTGGAAAATGTGTGTGCGTGTAATATGGTATGTGGCTTATTACCAATTTGATACTAATATTCTTTTTTTCTCATTTTGAACCTTAACGTTTTAAAGTTGTAATTTTTAATTTGCACATTTAGCAACGGTTGATTCCTTATTATAAGTCCATGTTACGAGCACTATGTGCATATCAAAAGAAGCAATTCGTTCTCTTGTGTAGTGCATGCTTGCTTATGTGATATTTGAAGAGGTCCAAAGATTTTCCCACTAATTCAAAGATTGGCACATAACAAAAGCATATCACAGTACTTTTTGTTCCCACACCGTCCATTTGTTCATCATTATTTTTCAGTGGAGACGACGTAAAGCAAAATATTTACATTGCACATTTATTTTGGTCCGTTGATTCTTACCTGCTTTCACAGTCCAGAGTTATTTTTTCAACTTTTTTTTTTACTACTTTTTCTAATATATGAGAGATAGTTTTAACCCCGTATTTCTAAAAAGGAAAATGTTTCGTATATGGAAAAAAATTACACTCTTGTCTCTTTTTAAGTCGGATTAGTAAATTAGTGAACTGTGTCTTTAAAATTTTAAAAATAAATTTATTAATTAATAAATTAATAAAATTATGTAAAAACCGTAACCAAATAAAATTAAATAAATTAAAAACCATTATAAGAAACCAAAACATAAAATCAATGATTCCAACAAAAATATAAAAGTTATCATTGAAACATGGTTCATCATCCACCAATTCACAAACTATTAAAAATATAAAGCTAAAATCATAAAAACTTAACAAAATTCTCTAAGTTTAATTGCAGTTTTGATCCTTATATTTATATTAGTTCACGAAATTAGTTTCCTTATTTTAAAAATTAATATTTTTTTTTATCTCTCAAATTTTTTAACTAAAAAAATGACGAGTTAATATATTTTAAATGACATGACATACAATTCTATGATATAGAACCATTTAGATGCATTAATTATTCATATGTCATTAATTAAATTAAAAATATGAAAAAATTTCTGAAGATCGAAATTTAAGTTTTCACGGTATTTTATTTTAATTTCACGGGTGTTAACCATTTTACATCAGTCATCAATTTTTAGTTAAAAAATCATAGAGATAGACCAAAATTGTCGACTTTTAAAATAGAGGGGATCAATTTCGTGAATCAGTATAAATAGAAGGATTAAAACTACAATTAAGTTAATTCTTCTAATATTTTGTGAATTTGTAAGCAGTTATGAACTGACATGCCAACTTGCCCCATCACCCCTTGTTTTTTTGGCAGGTATGGATGGGGCGAGCCAACTAGTAGTAGGTGGTTAAAAATCTCAATTCTTCCTTGCAAAAATAACTGGGTTAAACAAGTCAACCCAATGTACCCAATACCATCTCCTAATAGAGATGATGATGTGATAAATGTAATATATTAGTGATATGATAAGAAGAAAGATATATATAAAATAAAGTGTTGAATAAATATATAAAAATTAAAGGTGTTTGAATATAAGAGTTGTTCTAAAACATTACAACAACTTTCATTAGTACAACTCTGAAGGTCAAAAAAAGTATTTCTTTCATCAAGAAGTAGATATCGAAGAATAAAAAACATGTATTGTTTATAATGTCTGCTGTTAAACTGTTAAAATGTACGTGGGACTAGGCATATATGTTTTCTTCTTATGTATTCCTAGATTTACATTAGTCTTTTTTCACCTCTCATTTTCTCAAAGAAAACCTATAATAGTTCTCTTGTCTAATTGACTAGGTCTATGATTTAGTGTAGGATGTATTAAAAATGAATTTTATCTAATGTGCACATCAAAAATAATTTTGCACCAATATATAAGTTTATTTTCCACCTTTAGATCAATAATTACATCATATTTCATTTAATTTAATGGCGAGATTTATTAATTCAATAATAGAAATAAATTTGTGAATAATGCAAGACTTATCCCATTTGTACACCAGAAAATCGACTTTAAAAATGAGTCATATTTTCCATAAAAAAAATTTCCTACATATTCTTGTTTAATTAAAAAGGTTACACTTCAAGTCATCTAAAAAATCTTTTAAATGATTTTTTTCAATAAAACATAATTTGTTTTTATCACTATTATTATATATTAAATTTTGTAAAATGTATTAAATCATATACGTATATTTTCAATAATTTAATTATATCATTTTATATAAAATTTTAACATATTTAAATACTATTAGACGAGATGATGTTAAGATTCTACAACTAAGAGTTGAATAAAGTCTCAATTTCTTGAATTTTTTTTTATGCGTACTGTGAATTTATTGAAAAAGTGACTAAATAGAGCTAATTCGTATTGAATCGTGGCTTATAAACTTGATTGATGTTGCAATTAATCATTGAAATGACAATTTTACACACTACATTTTGATTGAGTCAAGTAATCACCCCAAATTGATTAGGAGAATTTACTCTGTATAATCTTTTGGGTGTAACTAACAAAATTGTATCGACTAAAAAACCAATGAAATGATCCCTCGTTTACATTCCCATGTCAAATTGTAGGTTTTAATCTTCTGTTTACTTCACTTTATTCCTATTACTGTTAACATTCTTTAAATTCACCCTCCAAGAGAACAAAAAATTCCCTCGTTTACATTCCCATGTCAGATTGTAGGGTACTCTACCACATTCTCAAACGTTGTAAATCTTCTATGGATTCCAAAACCGTTGCTAAAACTCACGCAAGAATCATCGTACTTGGGTATGCAGCATACCCATCTCTTATAGCGTCTCTAATATCAACCTATGCACACTGTCACCAACCCCACATAGCCCATCACGTGTTTTCCCGAATTATAAATTTGTTCAACATGAATTTGGTGATTGAAAGTTTAGTGAAATCTGGTGAATGTGATATTGCCAAGAAGGTGTTTGACAAAATGCCTTTTCGAGATGTGGTCACTTGGAACACCATCATTGGTGGGTACGTTAAAAACTCGCGCTTTCTTGATGCATTGAGATTTTTCCGCGGAATGCTGAGTGCAAAAGTTGAGCCTGATGGGTTTACCTTTGCTTCTGTGGTTACCGGGTGTGCGCGCCTTGGTGCATTTTGCAATGCCGAGTGGGTTCATGGTTTGATGGTTGAGAAAAGGGTTGAACTGAATTATATACTCAGTGCTGCATTGGTTGATATGTATGCTAAGTGTGGTAGGATTGATGTTTCGAGGCGGGTTTTTGAGTGTGTGGTGCGCGATCATGTGTCTGTTTGGAATGCTATGATTAATGGATTGGCCATTCATGGGCTGGCTTATGATGCAACTGCGGTTTTTTCAAGGATGGAGTTGGAAAATGTTTTGCCGGATTCTGTTACTTTTGTTGGGATTTTGAAAGCTTGTAGTCACAGTGGGTTAGTTGAGGTAGGTCAAAAGTACTTTGAAATGATGCAGAATCGGTTTTTGATTTCACCGCCGCTTGAGCATTATGGAACCATGGTTGATCTCTTCGGACGAGCAGGGCTTTTGGAAGAGGCATGTTCGATGATTAAGGCAATGTCAGTGGAGCCTGATGTTGTTATTTGGAGAGCACTGCTGAGTGCTTGTAGAATCCACGGGAAGAAAGAACTCGGAGAATTTGCTATTGCAAATATTTCACGTCTTGAGAGTGGAGATTTTGTCTTGCTATCAAACATGTATTGCTCTTTCAAGAACTGGCACGGTGCCGAGAGGGTGAGACAGATGATGAAAATGGGAGGAGTTCGTAAAAAGCGTGGTAAGAGTTGGATTGAATTGGGGGACATCATTCACCAATTCAATGCTGCTGATCAGTCACATGCTGAAATGAAAGCAATTTGCAGGGTGCTGGAAGGTTTGATTAAGAGAGCTAAACTGGAGGGATTCACACCCTTGACGGATCTTGTTTTGATGGATGTTTCTGAAGAGGAAAAGGAAGAAAATTTAACGTTTCACAGTGAGAAGTTGGCTTTAGCCTACGGCGTTCTGAAAAGCAGTCCCGGAACAAAAATCACAATATCCAAAAACTTGCGTATTTGTCAAGACTGTCATAATTTGATTAAAATCGTGTCAAGAATATTAAACAGAGAGATAATTGTGAGGGATCGCATCCGTTTTCATCAATTTAAAGGCGGATTTTGCTCTTGTGGAGACTACTGGTAGTTATCACAGCTAATTGCTTTGTTGCATTGTTGAATGTCCCTCACATGTTACAACTTCTGATTATAAGATTGAAAAGAAACTGCCAAAATGTGTGAATGGAAGGGATGAAAACCAAAAGAATTGGCAGCTCTCTTTACAAACATCAAAATCCTATCTGCTCCGGTCTTTGGCTTGCCGGTAAGCTTAAAAATCATTTTTTGGACGTAATTTTCGGGTTACATAATTTAAGGATGCTATTATTTAAATAAAATGGGTAAATTAAATATGATAGCATGCAACTAGCAATTATTGATATGGTGCTGATGCTCTTTTTCTGGATAATAGACAATGGGACCTGAAAGATCAACAAGAAGTAAACTCATAAGGAGATGAAGTGGCTGCAGCTATTGAAGCGAACTTAAAGACACAGAAACTTCACTAGATGTGAACCCAGATGGACAAAAAATGCAGCTATTGTAGTGAACCTAGAAGGACAAGAAATTGCTGCAGCATGACTGCACCCTACCAAAGATGAATGACTTGGTCGAACGTTTAGGCCATATAGCTACTTCTAAACGTGCTGCTGGTTAACCATAATAGCTATGCCTCTGGGTTCACTTCATGCTGACCTCTAATTGTCTTAATGCCAATGCCAATTATTAGAAAAAAAGGAACAGCGTTTGTGATTAAATGCAATAATTATTTTCACTTTACCCTTTATATATTTACATAGGTCATTTCTACTTTACCCATTTTTTCACACTTCCATTGTCTTACACAGCATTTGTGCCGATCATGCAATAGCTTTGACTGTGAACTGGGGCAGAACGTGTAACATATGACGGCAAACCCCATAATATGGTATATTTTTCAGGTTACCTTATTCAAATTAACAATGCCTCTCACTCTTAAACTTTAGGACATCATTGATCAATTTCTGAGGGATACATAAAATTGTTATAGTCAACTCTAAAGATGACTGTTTGCAAGAAATGTGGCACTATCTGGTATTTAAATGGACTGATTGGACACGAGAACAATCATTTTTTTTCTTTGTTGTGATGATGTCAAAGTTACATGAAAAAAAGTTGACTAACAAATGCTATTCATCAAGTACATCTAAACAATGTATATGCATTGTTTTGTCAAGTTATTGAAAAATGGCTAGGAGCGCAGTTTCTCTTAGGTCTCGGAACAAAATGTTATACTCAACTCAGATTAGTAAGGGTATTAGTAACTTTGACCAGTTAGTTTAAGATTAAAAAGATGCAAGAGGGGAAGGTCTTTCCAAATAGCTTATTTGTTTAAGTTGGTGTTTTTTATTTAAGGAGATTATAAAACTAAGAAAGATGGCAAGAAAAGAGCTACATATATAGTGTCCCAATTAACAGAAAGCTATTAGTTTTTATTTTTTCCATGGTAAAATGGCTGCATTGAACTAATATTTAATTTGAAACTACTTAATAAAAAGAAAGTTTCTTTTTTCACTGGGTATTAGTAACTTTTGAACACTTAGTTTAAGATTAAAAAAAAAATGCTAGAGGAAGGTCTTTCTAAATCGCTTATTTGTTTAAGTTGGTGTTTGTTTGAAAAGAATTAATTTTTTTCAAAGAGATTATAAAACTAAGAAAGATGGCAAAAAAAGAGCTACATATATAGTGTCCCAAAAACAGAAAGCGATTGGTTTTTATTTTTTGATGGTAAAATGGCTGCATTGATTGATTTCTTTATTATTGATTGATTTCTATGCAAAGATACTGATTCTTAACATTGATAAGCCATGGTTTCCCTAGTTTTTATATATTGATATGTAAATTTTAGACATTTTTATACAATATTTATAAATGTCCACACCTATTTGCAAATAATTCAGTAATTTGTACAGTTAATTGTATATTTCTTTTTGTTAATTTTTTATAAAAAAAATATGAATAATTATTTTATACATTTTGCTAAAAATTATAACAAAATTATTTAATCTACTTTGTGATACAATATATAAAAAGAGTTGACTAAAGCAATTAATATTATTCAATAAATCTGATTGAAATCAAATAAAAACTATTTAATAATTTATTACATTTAGAATATAATAATAAAGATCATAAACAATATTATGTTTTAGATAAATTTTAAAATATTTATCACATAATTGAATTCTTATTTGAAAATTATATCAACTTTTTAATATTAAACAAAAATATAAATATATCTATGTTCAAATCTTTTATTAAGTGAATAAAAAATAATTATTAAATTTTTAGAGTATATAACAATAATAAATTCTAGAGAACTCATAGACTAAGGTATAATAATTTTGTAAAAAAAAAAATCAAATTTTAATTGTGCAAATTAATAGAATTTTTCATGACCAGAATATTGTCCAGTAAAAATAATACACATAACTTCCACTATAGTTTTCAAAAGAAAAGAAAATGAATGAAAAAGATAAGAGAATGTGTGGTAAGAAGAGTTAGGTTTGGATTAGATAGAGTAGTCTCTAATCCTTATGCACTTTTAAAGACAAAAAAAGAGTTCTCCTTCTTCCCCATGCATACTTCTCTCGTGCATGTACTTCTGCAGAGATTCGTTGGAAGTGTTTGTACTGTGTCTACCCAAAATTGGAAAACGGAAAAGAGTAATAGAAAGTAGTGTTGTTGACTGGTCAAACTCGGAGAAAGCCATGCCTTTTTTTAGATCATTTAAACCACTTAGAACATACAACCTCTTAGAATATTTTAATTTAAACCACTTATTTTGATTTGATAGTTGAAAGCTACTCCTCTAATTCTCACATGAAAATTCATTTAGTATTAAATATAATTTATATATTATATATATGGACGGACCCAAGGGATGGCTGGCCCTAGCCCCACCCTTTTCATCAACTACATAGTGCATATATATATATTGGAAGAAGAAAATATTATGCTAAGAGGTAGAAGACTAGAAGCAACATAACTAAGCTAATTAATCAAAATACAAAAAGTTAAATAAGGACAGGCATGCAGCTCATGTTTCAATTTTGATCCTTTTTCATTTTATTTTAATTTTCAAATATAACATACAAGCAAGTGGTACTACTAATTGGAATAGTACGTAAAACAATGTTAGGTCTAAAGAATGATGCTAATAAATGTTAAAAATAATAATACTTTATTTTAAAAAAAAGGTTTAATTATATTTTTAATTCTCCTATTTTCATCAATTAATTAAATTAGTCTCTTTTTTAAAATTTAAATAAATTTTAAATGATTTCACATACAATTATTTCGGAGTATAATTGTTTATATATTATTAATTAAATTACAAAAAATAACTAAAAGTTTAAGCGTTTTCTTTGCAATTTTATGAATACAAATACCGTATTATATATCACATAAAAGATAGAATCTTTTCAATAGAATGCTTAATTTTATGAATTAGATAAAAATAAGATGACAAAAATTATAATCTAATAAAACAATAACTAATAACATGCTAATAATGGTTGACTAGATCACTACAAAAAATAAAAATTGGTTTGCAGCATTTACAAGGGACACCTACAATCAAAAAAATGATTGCGATAGTTCTGCAACTGTCGCAAATTCGTGCGTCACGATGCATGTTTGCGACGGTTCCAATAATTGAGTCTAATGTACGCATATTAAAATAAATAGCTAGTTGCAATAAAAATAAATATATAAATAAACAGCTAAACATCAAAACCATAAACATATGAAAAAAATGAGTCATGGTGATTAAGAGACTTAAGAGGTTAAAAAGGTAGAATTTTATAACAAAATAAGATGGTGCAAATATAAAATACCGGAGACAAATTTTTTTAAAGAAAATCATAATACTTAGGAGGTTCATAATATATTATCTATTCTCATCTAACGAGAAGATTTCCATTGAAGAACAATAAAGATTTAGCTGAGAAATACCTATTAGAGCACTATCTTTTTTATTTATTGACCGGAAGACCACTATAATTTTATTCGTGATTCATTATTGTATGGCAAGCTTACCACTTTAAATAAGTGATTATAAGCTATGGACAGAGATTTTATAATACCCTTTTGATAACCAGCCTGATCTATGTCCTAATAATTAATTCTCTTGGCTGCTGCATTAAGATTAAAGATTAGGAATAGAGAATTTAAATTCTAACCCTAGAAAAATAACTCAACCATACTAGAAAGATAATAAAATATTTTAATTTGCAAGTCAATTTTAACATTTACATGTCAAATGAAGGTTAGTTTAGTTGGTAAAGAGTTGACTCATACTCCCACAAAAGTATGAGTTAAATTCTTGCTTTCAACGCTCTACAAGTCTCAAGATCTGTTATGATATCTGAGACTCAACTCGATTAAACTTTTAAGAAAAATAAATAAATAATATTGACTAAAAAATTTAAAAAAAATTAAAAAAAATGAGAAGTCTTTGCGTGAGGATATATATGTCAAGCTAGCAAAGATGATGTTTCAAAACAAAAACATTTGTAACCGGGTGTGATGCCACTATTTAGGAAAACACTAAAAGAATGCATAGCTCCAATCCACATTTCTCTCTTTTCTTTTTCCAGTGGACTCTCTTTTCATGACCATATCCTCTATTTCTAAGTCCATATAATCATGACATAAAATATCAACCTCACATACCCAAAAAATGCTAGCCAAAACAAATTAACTGAAAACTTATACCAAAAATGGAACCTTACACTTTGTATTATTCCTCATTGGAAATTGTCACACAACTTATTAACACTAAATTTTCATCTAACCACCATCTTTTTGTAATGCTTTTGTTTGCAAGTTTAGCAACTTTTTACTTTGCATGTAAAAGAAAAGTACGCATTTATTTGATAGATTTTAACTGCTATTGTCCTCCAAGTTCTTATAGACTACCAAAAGCCATGTTTGAAGAGAACAATTTTTTTGATGAAATGGAACAAGAAGCTGTTGATTTCCAAAGAAAGATCAGTGCAAAATCTGGATTCAGTGATGAAACATCAATTCCTCCATCACTTGCTCAAATACCCAAAATTAAAGCTCTCACCTTTGCACTTGAAGAAGCTGAAACAGTTATGTATTCTGCAATTGAAGACCTTTTACAAAAAACAAAAATCAACCCAAAATCCATTGACATATTAATAACTAATAGTAGCATCTTTTGTCCTACCCCATCACTTAGTTCTATGGTGATTAACAAGTTTAAGATGAGAAGCAACATTATGAGTTTCCATTTATCAGGTATGGGATGCAGTGCTGGAATTATAGCTGTTGGTCTTGCAAAAGACTTGTTGAGAGTTCATAGGAACTCATTGGCTTTAATAGTAAGCACTGAGACACTTAGTTTGAATTGGTATACAGGTAAAGTTCCATCTATGCTACTTACTAATTGTTTATTCAGAATGGGAGGATCTGCTATATTGATGTCTAGCAGGGTCCATGATAAGCATAAGGCAAAGTATGAGCTACAGCATGTTGTTAGAACAATCAATGCATATGATGATCAATCATATGCGTGTGTGTACCAGGATGTGGATGCGGAGAACAAAGAAGGTGTATTGATATCGAAGAGTATAGTCAATGTTTGTGGTGATGTGCTGAAGAAAAATATTTTTTCATTGGGACCATTGATTTTGCCATGGAGGGAGCAATTTTTGTATGTGATTTCAATTATTTGTTACAAAGTATGCAGTAGAAGAATGAGTTTATATACTCCAAAATTTAATAGGGCTTTTGAGCATTTCTGCATACATTCAGGGGGGAGAGCTGTTATACAAGCCATTGAAAGAAACTTGAGGCTAAGAAAACAGGATGTGGAGCCATCGAAAATGACTCTTTACAGATTTGGAAACACTTCATCTTCGTCGATTTGGTATGTGTTATCTTACATTGAAGCAAAAGGGAGGATGAAATGTGGAGATAGAGTTTGGCAAATTGCATTTGGAAGTGGATTCAAGTGTAACAGTGCAGTGTGGAAATGTCTAGGCGATGTGAAGCCTGATACTACCACTGCATGGAGGGACACAATTCACTCATACCCAGTAGATATTTTAGGAACAAACTGATATAAATTTTGAACATTGTGTTGTACTTGTTGGACATTGTTTGACTTGCATGAATGTTTAAAGAAAATATTGCATCTCTGTATAAATGATTTAGATTGTAGTATAAATAATTATGGACGTATTAATTTTTTTTTTAACAGAAACACATTTACAAATGATTTTTTTTCCAGAAATTAGATATTAAAATTTATCCATAATGTATTAAATATATAGTAGTAAAACACTATTTTAGACTTTATGCTTCCTGGCTACTTAACCCTTTAATTAGGCAAAGATCCACACAAAAAAACTAATTGTAATAACATTAAAGGCTTTGCTTGAATGAATAGACACATTGAAGAGCATTGTCACAAAGCATACATGTCGATACGGAGTTCTTTTTGGTTGTGGTGACTGAAGGGGCTCTGTAATGTATGCGCTAAACTGAATTGCAAAAGCTATTGAAATACATTAGAATCTACATAGTAATGATCTATGTGCAATACAATGGAACAAAAAGGATGAGGAATCATCAAAGCATTGTACATCAAGACCTCCAAATAATAGCGCATCCAATCAAAATGTGTATTACTTGTGCAGAATAAATGAGGAACGTGCTACTAGAATCGACGGATGTCTTTAGGAGGCCGGAAGTTAAGGGGATGGGTTTCTGGAGTGGCATTTTCATCTTCTTTCCACATTTTTATGGTCTTGTCGGCTTCGCATGATATAAGCCTCGTACCCGTGACATCATAGGTTAAGGCATATATACCAGCTTCACTGTCCAGTGAACCTGTAAAAGTAATTATATATATGCTTGTCAAACTTGTTATATGGTAGAACTAACATCAAAATAACAAGTAAAAGCAGCCAAATATGCATACCGGGCTGTACAATTGTTTGGGCTTGCTGGAAATTGTGACCACTCTTCCAATCCCAGAACCACATACTGCCATTGTCACCTAAAACAGGAAAAATAAAGAAGCTTAAAGTTGAATTTCATAGGGGAAAAGAAACATATCCAAGACATTTCTTATCATATGATCAGGAAAAACTAGGACAAAGATAAATTTAATTTATCCAATCAATCATAGTTCTAGGTCAATACCTCCAGTGACCATAACACCCTCCTCATTGACAGCCATTGCATTGATAATAGTTTTCTGTTGAGAGCTGCACATACAACGAATAATGAAAACACATCAACTATTATAAAACAAAAATATCTGTTTAACTGAGATCTTTGAAGCAGTATAACTTGAACATGACTATTAAATATTAATTATAGACAACAAACTGTTTGTGTTTTAGTGATTTATCTCACAGAAAACTATCCGACTCTTTATTAATATTGGAGAAGATATGCTCAGCTGATACTATCTTTTTGTGTATACTGGGCGTCTATTATGTTGCCTTCTCTGTTTTCTGCAATTTGTATTAGTTGCAGCTTGTATGGTTTCAATTCTGTGTTTACTAGCTTTGTTAGAAGGATGGCGTTCAGTTAGTATGGTCTCACTCTCTTTATCTACTCTCAAGCTACTGTTTTTGTCTATATGCTAGTATAATTAAATGATATTATAATTAATAGAAATAAGCCTTCACTGAGTCAGCAAACAGCCCTCAAATCCTCACATTTACTGTGACAATCTTAGCTCAGTGGGTCTCGCACAGAATATAGACTGCATGCATGGAACTTGACTTCATTTTTGTCTAAGATAAGGTCATCAGCAAGCTTATTTGACATATTCATGTGTTGGTACCACATTTTCTCACCAAGGCTTTTTCTACCTCCAAATCCAGTTTACAATCCAAAGCTAAAAGTGGGTGGTCCATCTCAAATTCTCAATGGCTCACACCCCCTTTTAGCTTGAGGGGGAAACATCAGAGAATAGAGAATCTCAGTTGATAGTCCTCTTTTTACACATTCAATTTTGTTTATTATCTACGTTATGCAGTTTTCTAGCATTTGTACTGTTTAAGCTTGTATATTTTCAGCTTTATGTTTACTAGTTTTCATTAGTTCTAGTCTCTAGTCTCTCTCTCTCTCTCTCTCTGTATATATATATATATATATCTGGGACTCTATGGTGGTAATCTTTTCTTTCAGATTCATTTCAAAGATGTGTTACAATTTCATTCCATTCTCATTTTTCTCTATTCTACCATAAACGATAAACCTACTAATTAATGATCCCCCTAATCACACAAGTTTGATAAAAAGTTTATGAACTCACAGCATGTTGTGACAAAATTCTCCTTTTGGAAGGGTGAACTTTTTAATATTATCAGCCGAGGCAGATGCAAAAGCTTGCCTGCAGACAACAAAGAAGACGGGGTGAGACTGAGAAGACAAAATGAAATAAAAGAATAAAATATAAAAAAGAAAAAATCAAACTATAGTTAATCATTCTACAAGTAACAATCAACTGATATTGAAAACATACTCTTTAGGATGTGGAGCCATTGCTCGAACAGACTTTTTATGGTTTGTAAGAGTTAACATTGTTTTACCTGCATGAATGCATTGTGTGTAAGATTGATACAAAACACATACAGGAACATTGAAGTGCATTTTACCATGATTCATAGCACACACAGAGAGCCTAACAAAAAAATATTGCACACAGAAAAACAAGATGTGATAAATCAACAATAAATTACCATATCTAAGGTCCCACATCTTGATTGTACCATCATGAGAGCCAGTAACAACTTGAGGGTCCTATTTACAACAAACGAAAGCAGAATAAGGCCTCCAAATTAAGTAAAAAAGGTTTAAAAGTATAAAATTAAGTTAAGATGTGTTTAAAAGTAGCATTTGAATGCTGAAGTCTGTGTACACATTTATCATATCAAAGAACTTGTAGTGGAAGTGTGGAACCAATCAGATAATCTACATGCCAGTTTTATTAGGAGTATTAAAATAGAACAAAAATAGACAGAAGAATCTGCATACCGTCGGCCGTGTAAACACAGAGCAGACAGTGTTATCATGACCTGAAAGGGCGTGAATCTGCATTTTACTACGTATGTCCCAAACCTGAAAATTTAGAATCATCAAAGCATAGTGATGACAATTCTATTTCCTTAAAATATATTTGAACTAGATGAGCGAGCACAAAGTATTGCATCCACCTAAATCTAAATATACTATCAAGTAACTATATCAACAAAGTCCATACCCGGCAGACAGAATCACGTCCTCCAGTCAGTAAAATGTCAATTGTGGGATGAATGGCCAAGCAATAAACACCGCTCAGATGACCATGATAAGACCTAATAACCTAAAATAACATAACATAACATGCTTTAGTGGCCAGATATTTGATGGAGTTCAGTAATTACTGAACTATTCACCAGAAAAACAACTACTGAAATGGGGAGTTGACCTTATTCTGTTCAAGATCCCAACATTTAACTTGTTTATCGTCACCAGCAGAAAACATGTAAGTATGTTTGTTGCTAATAGCAAGCCCTGTAGAGAAAGCATTCTGTTATTATTAACCCAGTTCACAATGGCTGTCACCAGTACTAAATAATTATACCTTAGCTCCTCACCTCTTACTTGTTCAATGTGACCTGTTAATGTGAGCTTTAGAACACCACTTGCCAAGTCCCATATCTGCCCAAATGAACAACTTAGCAAAAAAACATCCAAAGCTTTGAATAGGTCAGCAAAAATAATAAACTCAGCATGATTGGTTTATAAGCTATTTCAAAGTTCCTAGCTTCAGTTTATAGCAAATATGTGGTAATAATGGGCCAATATTTATAATTTAATAATTCATATTGTGTATGGATAACTCTAGGAAAAGAATACAGAGAAACTTAATATATAATATTTAACAAAAAGCATAGTGAAGAATTTCACAAGCCAACATACGCCTGTGCATGGCACAGATTACTGCACTAGTTACTTAAAAAAAAGAGTTGTTTTAGATAAAATTGCAAAGAAAGAAAGTAACCCACAGAGTCAACAACTCAACATGACTCGCCAAGTTTTTTGACTTATATATCTGCCTAATCATAACAAGCAACTATTACATGCATTTTGTGGCCAAATACCTTGATAGTTCGATCTGCAGAACCAGTACAAAACCATGTATTACTGGGATCAACTGCAACAGATCTCACCCATCCTAAGTGACCACTGATGACCTACAGAAAATAAAGCATGGTTAAGTTTCTCAGCTAAAAATATATCAGAAGTGTTACAATTTAAAAGGTTTTCGGAAAAATTATGTATGCCAGAACTGATTAGAATGAAAGAATAATAATATTAGCAAACAGAAAGAAAAAAAAATCCAATTATTCTGGATATAATGTCAGCGTATGAATAGCCAAGCTTTCAGTTGAAATTTGCAATGTTGGGTAGAACCACAAAATGCTTGTGCAAATTGCACTCCTTCTTGCTACAAAGCATTACCAGTTCTATGCTTAAGGATTTTTAAAAATTGATTTTTTTACTACATAGTGGACACCAAGGTTTCTTCCCGCTATTATCCAGCACAAAATTTTGTTAAGAACTTACAGACAACAGAACAATGATCCAAACCAATTAGACGAATTGAAATTCTGAAACTAATTAATCCAAGGTGACCTTGCACTGGTGGTAAGAAAATGGGGGCAATAGGATGATGGAACTAAAGCGATCCTTGGCTAAACTACTAGCTAGTGCACCAGACATCCCCAATTACATTTATTTCAGTTCACACACACAACCTGAGAATGAAAAAGAACAAACCCTAATGCATCTCATCTATCATTAAATAGTTAAAAAAATGTTCAAGCAGTTCTCACCCTGTAGTTTTTCCATGGTGCATGCCACACAGGTCGTGGCCATTTACTTGGCATTCTTTCCATCAAAGCAGATGTTGATAAATTTCTGTATTATAGAAACTACAACAGTTTAGTCAAAAAGGTCAAACCAACAGAATGTCAATCCTGTATATACACTCATATCGAGTAAAAACAACAAAATAAACATCGAGATAAGCTCTTAAAGTATAAAATGCATCAAGAGGACGCCAGAACCTTTCAGATGAGCCAGAGGTAGAAACCACTACTGTACTTTTTCCCTGAAAACCAAGATCATTCCTGTAATAAAGAAACAAAAACATAAGAACCAATAGTCTATAACAGCTTTCGAAAAATTTGCATGCTACATACGACAATCTATATTTCATTTGGAACCTATGGCTTTCCTTTCTACAACAGCACGGTATAGTAATGAAAAGTGATTTCAAGATATTGTATTAAAATCTATGAATATACGAAAAATATCAAAACTCAAGAAAAGATAAATGGAACAGAATACTTCCCAAGGCATGGAATCCTTTTATTTTATTCTTTTGAAAATAAAATGATGCTACACCTTAGCAAACTTCCATCAACTTCTGCAATTTTCTATTTCGTTTACACTATGAACAATTTAATTAAATATGGGAAGCCAAGTACACTCTTCAAAATATTTTAGAATACTGAACACCATATCATCATTACTAAGCTTTTGCAAGCAGGTCATATGATTCAAATTCCAACTATTAAAGATACTAATTTGTCAAATATAAACATAATAATTGACGAATTAAGAAGCGAAAAATCTGATAACCATGACCCAGACAGACTATTCGCAAGTACAAAATTGTCCCTAGCCAACATATGTGCACAAAGTTAAACAAAAAAAAAATTCTTACGTAGTTGTGGATGGCATAGCTGGACCAACAACCAAAGCATTTTGGGCCCCTCCTTTCGGGAGATCCTTGGAATCTCCCGGACCTATCATATAAAGAAGAAACAATAGCAATAAGTTAGACAGAAACACCCAGGTTTTCTTAATTTCTAAACAATAACAATGAAAAATGCGGCAAAATGATACCATGTCAACAAGAGTTGGCATTCTAAAAAATTACTGCTAAAATCATTAGCTTTCGCGAACAATTTTAAAAAACAAGAGTTGGCATTCTAAAAAATTATTTCTGAACAACAACACAACTTTCTAAACAAGAGGAAGTAGCTAATTTCTGAACAACAAGAGGAAAAATTATTTCTGAACAACAAGAGTTGGCATTCTAAAAAATTATTGCTAAAATCATTAGCTTTCGTGAACAATTTTAACATTGAAGTCACATAAAAACAACACAAATTTAAATTCTTGTTTTCTTCAGATCTTCCACCAGAGGAAGTAGTTGTCCTGAGACGGGTTTTAACAAAAAGGTCTGCAACTGGGATATGGGCAGGACATTATGAATTTATATGTCTCTACTACCGCATCATCCACAATTGACCACGATTTTCCACAATACTAAAGATCGGATATGTAACCATGACTGTGATTTAAAACCTTGATCCTACTACTTAAATCTGTATAAGTTATACATTTTACCCTCAAAAGTATATGTATATAACAAAATTTCAATAAATAGCTATACAAAACACTCACTCTCCTACAAATCCAAACCCAAACATAATACTCAACAATATATTCATACTACTGATGTAATAAATATAATAGCTATGTAACACGAAATTGTAAATTAACCAAATAAGTCAAATAGATGCAGAGAAACCATAATGACCAAGAAGTCAATTCAACAATATTCCATCAGCAATATTAATTCATATCCATAGAGCAAGATGATAACAAGTATCATACCTGGAAGAGCAAGTATGTTAGAGGACCCCGGCTGTTGAGATTGATCCTGTGTGGCAGAATTTGTCTGGCGGGGAGGTTGAGTAGTGTTTTTAATTCCACCATACTCAGCATTTACCTAATTTGCATTCCAAACCACATTATCATAACTGCATCAATTCATAATAATACTAAAAACCAAAACTTGATAGCCTGAAGACAAATCCAAAGTTCATATAATTCACCTCCCTAATTTTTTGTTTGCAATTGTCAATATTAGTAATTAGTATCGTTAATAATGTTAGTATTTCACTAAGGGTAGAGATTGAATCCACGGCCTCCTTATCACTTCAGTTCCTAACTCTCCCACTCAGCCGCCAAACCAACTTTATATTCCCAATTCACCTCTCTAATATAATCAAGGGCATTACGAATATGAAATTCAAATTAACAAAATAAAAGTATAGGAATTAAGATAAAACTAACCTTGTAACTAAGACGAATTTTCTTGCTGCACGATACAAAGAGAGAGAGACAAAGAACAATAAATGAAGTAGAATGAGAATTGGGTATATAAAAAGGTGGAAAATTAAGAGAGGAAAAAAGGTACCTTTCAGGATCAGGAGGAGCAAGTTGTTGATGAATAGGAGAGAAGAGATCGAGGGCACGTTTGAGGGATTTGAAGCTAAGCTTCTTGAGTGATTGTGGTTCAACTACCTCCATTGACGACGAGCTATAATAGTCTAGGGTTTCTTTCCCACTCAACAGATTCAACAATCGATACAACCACGCTCTGCTTGCGATGGCCGTAAACGGAAGGAAACACAATTTTCCCACTCTGATTATTATAAGGAATAGGTTCAATCTCACGGTTCAACCAAAACGAGGGTAATTTTATTTTCTTTTATTTATAAACAAATTTTAGGGGGAAATAATTTTATTCAATTTCAAGGTATAAAAAATGAAAAATGTTATTACAATGGGGTCATGTTCGAAGAACTGTTTTTTTTTAAAAAAAAAAAAATATTTCAAATGAAAAGTTGTTTTGAATAATTTTATATAAAAATTATTATGATAACTAATTATTTAAAAAAGCTACAATAAATAAATATAAAATAATTTGTTTTTTTTTTAAATATAATAAATAATTTTTAAATTATAAATGATAAATTATATTTTTTATAATTTATAACAAATTAAGTTAAAATATTATCTATAATAAACTAATCAAATATCTCTAAATTAATTTATATCAAAATTATTTTTATTTTTATCGTGTAATTGTGCACATATGAGTTGTATGTGAGAGTGTATGCGTCGTTAAGCACAAGCAAATTAAGTGTAATATATATAGCACATTTATACATGATACATGTTGCGTTGTGATATTTTTAAGTTCTAATTTAATTAGTAAATGTTGTCAAGTAAAATATCTTATTTTATATTTAAGTTAGAGAGTTCGTACTTCTATGAATTAATTTTGTTAGGAATCATCTCTTATAAAAAAAAAACAAAAGAAAAAAGAATACATGTTGTATAGTTGTCAATGGTAGCCCTAAACAAGGGTGATGGTCTAGGACCCCAATTTGTAGGGCACACATCAAATTTTTATATTAGTTAGTTGTTAATTATTTTTTTAATACATAGACGATATTAATTATTCATGTTATTTGCATTTCCTAAAAAAAGTTTTTTTTTATTGAATTTATTAAAATATAATTTATGATCTATTATATAACAAAATAGGTTTCTTGCTTTGATTTCAATTGAAATTAATTTTTTAAATAACATTGATTATAAAATAATTATCTAAAATTTTACAATAAAAAATGTAAGGAGAATGATATTTAAATTATTACAAGGAAACTATTTGATATAAAATTTATTTTCTTCAATAATTTTAGGATCTTGAATGGAAACTTATAAATTGGAGTAAAAACACGTTTTTGTTGGAGAATAGGTCAAGTTAGACAACTCTGAATTACACGAATCCAAAACGAGGTGAAAGAACATGTTTAAAAATTGCAAATTAGACTTTTAAATCATTGAAAAAGACTATGTAAAACACTAGATATGAGCGGAGGTAATTGAAAGCTAAAATTAAGAAAACTAAAATATAATCCGCGCGTTGCACGGAATATATAAATTTTAACATATTAATAGTATTGTGAATAAAAATTTAAAATTTTAAAATAATATAATATGTATAGACTTTAACATATTAGCAGTATTGTAAATAAAATTTAAATTTTTTAAAAATAATACAATTTATTTATTTCTTTGGAGAGTATTTTTTCAATTGAGTTTATTTCAGTAGTTATTATATATGAGTTGACAAACACACATTTGAGAATATGTAAAATATTTTGTATAACCTAATTGCAATTAATTAATATATTTAGTATTAAAAATCTACAGTGATTATCATCCTACAAACAAAATTCATAAATTATATTTAGTGTTAAAAATATTAAAAGTATTTTAATAAATATTAATATATGTAATTATTTATCGCAAAATCAAATTAGTCATTCTCTTTTATTGTGCTGTCAAATCTAAATTTATTTTCAAAATATTTTTAGAAAAATATAATATGGACAATCTTCTTTGTCTTTTTAGTAGCCAATATGTTTTCATGTCGTAGATGAGATCAATTAAAACAGATAAGAATGGTTGATTACTCAATTTTAATTTTTTATGAAGAAAATTATATATTAATTGTACTTTAATTTGTAACTCATGACAGATTAATAGTTATACATAATATTAAATGTTAAATAATAATAATAATAATAATATATAATAAGAATTTTTCAACTATATTTACTTCTTTGAAAATAATTGGGTTGAAAGCCACTAATCGTAGAGATTGTTTGAAGAAGTAGAATAATATATGTCAAAATAATTTTCTCTCAAAAATACAATAATAACACTCATATAAAGTTAAATATATATTATTGTTGGGTACTTCTCTTCAACAAATTAGATTGATAAAATTGAAGATATATTATTGATATAAAGTTAAATATATATTATTGTTGGGTACTTCTCTTTTATAAATTAGATTGATAAAATTGAATATATATTATTGATATAACTACTATATTAATAATCATTTGGCAAATGAGACATAAAACTTCATATTAATTTTTTAAAATAATATAGAATTAATGTGAAAGATATTGGACAAACGTTATGAAATAATGTGACATTATGAAATAATAATATGTAATTAATTTAGAAAAATTTGAGTAGAAGTTATGAAATAATATTTAAATAGGAGATAGTATAAGATAGTGGATGATGTATAGAATTTGTGAAAAAGCTAAAAACTTAGTAGGAGAAACTCTCTATGAAGATGTACACGTAAGCTTTTTGGTTGAGGTGGCAAATATTTGCATATGTGGAAGAAAATGTGAGGTGGCAGCGGGGTCTGTTTTAAATATATATAATAGATGTTAGTTTAGAGTTTGCTGAAAACAAAGTTGGACATTAATATTCGACATACAGATTAAGAATTTAAATGCACAACAATCCAAAGACTGACCAAAAAGAATGACACAAGGATCAACACCCTTGCCAAGTTCAATGTAGAAAGCAAAGTCTCGCAAAATAACTATAATCCAAAATCTGATTTCCAAATGCTAGGGTTTTTCCTCTTATATTGGCACTACCTTACAAGTTCTTTTAAAGTAGACCCAACTCAAATCCTTATAGTTAGACCCAAACAAACTTCCTAATGTATTCCACTACTTTAATTAAAACTAACTAATAATAAAATTTGATCACACATAGATGCAACTTTCATTCCTTAATTTCCTCAATTTGAATTAAGCAGTTTATTATCTCAGACTTCAATTCTTTAAAACTTGAACTTGCTTCAAATAAAATAGATATCCAATTATTTAGAGTCTATTTTGTCTTCTTAGACCTCCTCTAGCAGTAGCTATATCACTAAAGAAAAATTATATATAGAAAAAACATCTCTTTAAATATAAGTTTTATTTTAAATTATCAAATAAATTTATTACTTTTTTAAAATATATCTCTAATTAATATTATTAACTTAAATATTAAGTGTCTTAAAATATAAAAAATTAAAGTTGAACACATCATATACAAATATTTTTTAAACACAAAATGAGCAAATGATATACTTCATATTTTTCTTAATATACTTAGAAAAAATGCAAAAGAAATTATAAAGGGATGGTAGCAATCATTTCTGCTTGGTCTCGTTTATTTGGAAGAGGTTCTATCTCACAGCAAATGATTTACACCTTACCCAAAATTTGCAAAATTATAGCTGATACGAATAACATATTGGTTTCTCTCAACAAAAAAATAAAATAACATATTGGTATTTATTACAAAACATTACAACAAAAACATTTGTTACACAGTGAAGACAATCAACTATTCACAATGATTTTAACTCAAAAGGTAAACTCAAATATATTTACTATATAGTAATCACTGATGTAAAGTATGTACTTTTATTAAACCTTTGGCAGATAATCAATGTATTGCATGAGATCTAAGTTTGACATGGTATCATATAACATGACCAAGCATTCAATACAGGCTATCTTTGTTGTAATACTAGGCTGGCAAAAGCTTTGAACTTGAAACTTGAAAGGACATGTATCTATGCACAATGAGTTGAAGTTCTTCCTACAGAGGGATCCAACCCTGTTGAAAAATTGGGGTGAGGGAAATGTCATCATCTCTAGACATTATTTTTAAGGAAATAAATAATATTTAAACACAAAAAATTGAAGCAAAATTATTGGTTAGTACAGTTTAAATACATAACAGATATAGCAGGTGTCAAAACTCATTAACCATCAGCTGAATGTAATGGCCACGAAATTTGAATTCCAGATATTTAAATCTATTTGTAATTGAATACTTGAAAGTTGTAGTTAATTACATTCAATTTTGTGACTAAGTATATTTAGAGAATGGTTAATCAATTTTGTCACCTAATGTATTCATTAGTTATCCGCATAATATAATTAACCACGTATTTGAACTCTGTTAAGCAACTATTTTTGTTGCCGATTTGGGTGTCTAAATAGCACAATTCTAAATAAATATATAAAGGTTAGATGAGTTGGTTGTGTTTACCTTGATTAGTCCCTTTTCAGTACCACAAAAAATAATGTCATTGGCAGCATAGATGCTTGTTATCTTGCTCCCTGCTGATATTCTCCCCAATTTTTTTGGTACTCCTCTCAACCAGATCTGTTTATGAAATAGTTTCAAGTCAATCAATTGCTTTTCCATTGTTTTGGTATATATTTTCATAGAACTATAAGGTTTTACTTTTTACCTGAATGCTGCTTGGTGATGAGGTGGAGATTAGGTATAAGAAGTCTTCTACCACTTCCATGGCTACCACATTATCACCTTTGTCACTAAGGATTGAAATTTTGGGTTTCCCACTTCTTTTACATTCCTATATAATCCACCCATGTAAGGACAAAGCAAAGCTTTTTTTAAGATGAAAATTTTAGTTCTCACCTTGAATGTTGTCCCTTCAACATGCTTACTTGTTGCACTATACAGCCAATCTCTATAGGCTACAATTGAATTGATGGGCTTACTTTGCTTCCTCCAACTTCTTGTAGGTGGTTTGATTTCTTGTTCTCTGTTTTTTGTTGTGGAATACTCCTAAAATATAGCATCATGTCATGCTTGTATTTTGTTGATGCCATAATTTATGTGAAACAACACAAAATTAAATCAAGTGGTTGGGCTCAAGTGGATTATGAGCTTCAGTAAAGGTCGAATTGATTTGAAGTACCCGAATTCAAACAACTGAAATAATCTTTGGCCAGACTTTACTTACTGTATTGCCGAACTCCGAATTATCAAACCCTTAAACCTAGGAATCAGAAGGTTGAGAAGGAAAAGACAAAAAAACCTGTATGCTTGAATCTGTGCAGCCAATATATAACTTTCCCTGAGCCAATGTCATGCATTTTCCATGCTTACCCTTGAAAATATCTCTTATCTCTCTTGATTTGTTAACAAGCTGCAAATAGTAAATAAGAAAAATTAGTCAGTAGCCATAATTGTTTTATTATCCAAGCCATGAAGGTAACAAAAACTATTGTTAAATTATTTATAGCTGGATTGTAGAGAGGTTTCTGTGTGTGATTTTGCTTTGAAAATTTTTAGTTACTACATGTCATAAATTATTGCAAGTTTTGAAGCATCACCTTTATTCCTTGTTTCTCAGTAATTGCGAAAATTGTCTCACCATGTGCGCGTAAATGATGAATTGGTTCCTTCATGACTATTACTTCAAGACATTCAAGCTTTCTTTGAATCATTTTCCACACCTATTTTGTGCATGTTATTGTAAGATAATAGTTCATTCAGTTTTTCTATTAGAAATTTTGGTAGAGAATAGAAAGTGATAACCATAGAAGAAAGTTTTAACCTTACCCTTATGGTTTTATCAGTTGATCCACTTAAAAGGCTGTCTAATGGTCCATAAATTGAAAAGCATGTCACAGACTTCTTGTGCTCTTTAATGTCCCATACAAGACTAGCTGAGTGTCCCCTAATATCCCAAACCTTTTCAAAAACACCAACATATAGTGGTTTTAGTATTTCAATACAGAAAATTAGATGTAGTGCAATCACATGCATCTCACTTGTCCAATTAAGATCAGACGATTCAGATTTTAAGCAAGATTTTGATTTTTTTAAACAAAAATTCCGACCTTGAAATCTGGACCCTCCGATCTTGATGAGACGGTCGAGATGGTGTGACTGCACACAATCTGGACCCAAAAATGACACCTAAAAAACTGACATAAGTTAACTGCATGTTTAGATTGATTGTGAGTTTGGTAAAATCATACATGGTGCACCACCCTGATTTTGACAAAAACAACACTTCCTTGCTTCAAAAAATCACGGTGTCACTGTACTTTCGAGCTTCAACATTTTTTTTCTTTCGGTGACTTAGAGCAAATAGAAGCATGATTTAGCATATGTTGACTCAAATCATATATGTTATTACCTTAATTGATCCATCTGAATATCCACTGAATAAGAGTCCCTTGTAGTATATAAGGGAGCAAACTGATATGCTTAAGTTGTTGTGACATGCCTCAAGTATTTGAGTGTGAACACAAGAAATACGCTGCTCTTACACCACCATCATGATTAGGGTGATGCAACAAAATAAATCAGTTCATGCAAATTATTTATACTTAAACTTTCATAATATTCATGCAAAGAATTGAAAAATATTTAACTTGCATATGATTTTTCAATTGTGGAATTTGGTACATAAATGATTGTACTTACTGATGTGTTTTGAAGCAAGAAATCAGCTACCCTATGTAATTCCTCAGCCATCCAAGTTATGTTTGAAAGGCGTCTTAATGATTCTTTTACTCCTTCTGAGAATTGCATTAGTTTTTGCTTTCCTACAATGAAAATGGTTGTCTTACTTAGTAGATGCAAATTATAATTCTTGATCATGATTCATTAAGTGTTCATTTAAAAAAAAATGTTTATTAGTGAACAAGTAATTTTCCTTTCTTTCGAGTCAGAGTTGTGTTTGTCTCGGCGCTTCAAATGTGATAATTTAGTTGAATGCACTTCAGATGAATTGCCATTGACATCAAATTTGTTAATTAACATAAACTGTGATGAGGACAATACCTTTTCCTGAGGCATAATTAAACATGCACATACATGCCAAAAGTCTTTCTTCCAATTCCATTCCAGGATATAGAAATTGCTCAATTCCTCTTAGTATAATCTCAGATGCAGAATTACTGAGGCTGTTTGGACTTTTTGATATTTGACATCCAAGCCATGAAATGGCTACAAGACAGTCTCTAGAAACCTTTTTCATCTTGCTTCTTAGTCCCCTCTCTAAAGTATAGAAGATGGAATCTCCAACACTTATGATACATTTGGCAATTTTGCTGCACCATACATCTATGCTGGTATCCTGCATATTATGAAACTTATTTATCACATTAATTGCTGCTTCCCAACACTGCTCAAGTGCTCATACATATACTTTGACATATAAACCTTTTGAATTGTGTTATTTTGACACACAAATTTGATAACAATTTGGATGGTTAACGCAATTCAAACACATGGTTAACTGCATCTAGTAGATGGTTGATGAATATAACAAGGTATGCAACTCATTAAACATTCACTTAACACAATTAATCACAATTTTGAACGTCGTTAACCACTATTTTCATGAGTATATTTGAACACAAATCATGGTTAATGGATGTTATGTATATTTGAACACAATTTGGATGGTTAATGAATATAGTGTATACTTGAAGTTGAATACCTGAAAATTGTGTTTAATTACATTCAATGGATAGTTAATGAGTCGCAACACCTTGTTATATTCATTAATCATCCACTGAATGTAATTAACCACATATTTGACCTGCGTTAACCGTCCAAATTGTTGCCGAAATTGTTGTCAAACTTATGTGTCTAAATATCATTTGTGAAACCTTTTTGGAAGTTTACCTGTAGACTTTGATTCAACCAGTTGAAGTTTCTTATCATATTTTGGTGATAAGGAGAGGTCAAGCCTGTCTTTCTCAGAAGCCATGCAGCTGTATATGGCTCTCCTGTCCAAGCGTATGTTCCAGCAAGATTTGATAGAATAGATGCAGATAATATCTGTTCTGAGCTTTCTTCATATGTCAATGCCCTCACAAGAATCTGCACAGCTTCTTCTATGAACATGCTTTTATCAGATGGGTTCTGCATCATATTGTTGTTTCATTAGCAGTTAATGGACCCTCAAACTTCACATATATATATTAATGAAATAAAATACGAAGAAAGGTTACTAAAGTTTAAATAATTTCAATTAAAAGGGAAAATTATTCTTCAATGGCTTTTGCAAAATGCAAGGTTTTAGAAAATGGTACGTGGTCACGATTGTGACTGTGATACAAGGTTTTTGATGTCTCTACGACGTCATCGTAACTAAAATTGTGACAATATAAGCCACATTTGACCGTAATATAAAAAATTGTGTCACAAGTTTTTAGAAACATTTTGTGACCGCGTCAAACCTTTAATATATTGGGTCGAAAACATATTGAAAAAGGAGTGTTCCAATCTTTGTTCCTAAGGAATTTCTTCATAACTGAAATTTGTGACTTGTAAACTTAGATTTTTCTGAATTTAAAACATTACCAATGTGTCTAACTGAATCAATATGTTAGCAGCTAAAATCTGGTGATAAGGTTGTAATTGATTGGCACAATGCATTAGTATCTGCATAATATTGATTCTGCATTCTTTCTTTATCCTCTGCAGCAGATTAATAGCAGATGATCTGGAAAAAAAAATCGAAAAATGTTAACTAGCTCTCTATGTACCAAGATTACAATAAATATATGAAAAAAAATTTATTCTACTCAATTATTATATTCAAAAGAAAATGAAAATTAAAGAATTGGTTATATAGTTACATACCGCGGTATGCATAGGATTTCATGAAAAAATTCGAGCGCCATGCATTTGGCACGGATATTATCGGTCTGCAGAAGGTGTAGAAATGGAGCAAGAGGAGTAAACTGTGAAACGTACTTTCTGCACTGTGAATCAAACTGCATACATTTTATAAGAATTGTAGTCAAAGAGAAAAACTCTTCAAGATTATTATTTTTAGCAACTTCTATAAGTCCACAAAGAACATGAGGTGAACTAATTGCTTCCAAATGCATTTTATTTGTAGCATAATCAAATGAAGTCACAATTTCTTCAATGATCATCAATGATGCTGCATGAGGCGTCAGAAGAAGCGACTCTGGCTTCTTTGTCTTGTAATAACTTTGTGAATTGCATACAATCTCTACTAATATTGGAAGAAGTTCCAATGTTTTTATGTCTATAGGTGATGGATTTATTAAATAGATCAGAATTGCTGCCTCATGAACATTTTGTTTTAGAGCACTTGCTAGATCACATAACCTTAAACCTTTTTTCTTCACATCTTCTATGATTGATTTGTTTCTTGAAATTATTGTTGTCAGAATAGAAACTGATGCTCTTAGTTCTCTTTCTTCTTTGGAAGTTGAGATGATTATTAACAGTTCATCCAAAATCACATCCTTTAAGGAGCCATAAGTAGTTTCTGATGAACCAATCAAACTCTCAAAAATATTGGATGCAGTGTCTGTAATATATTCTTCACCACATTTTTCTAATGCATATGGATATTTTAGTTCTGATTCTCTCCATTCAGATCTTCTTGAGGTTGAACAAACTTCATTGAAATTTCGTAGGCTATATGATGTTTGCAACTTCATATTAGGACTTTCTTCATGATTTTTGCGGCCGAGTCGATGTTTGCTTCCATGATGATCAAAGAGATGGAATTCTAGTGGCTTCAATGCTTCTTCAATTAATAAATCATCTATATGACTATTTAAATGGATATTTGTTTTTTCCATCCTTTTGGAGATCGATAAAGCAACATCTTCTATGGACCTTGTGAATATGCTAGAATCAAGATTAATTATGTTTTCTGCATCCAAATTTTCCTGCATTGGAGGCTGAGGAGTCTGATGTAGATTCCTGTGAAGCCTAATAATATTAAATTTCAGAAAACAATTATAAACTATAGTTCTTACTGTAGGCTCATATTTGTGATACAATGCTTAATATTTGAGATAAAAGTTAGGTTTTGATAAACAATTTAATTAAGCATTTATACCATAAGTGCTTGTGTATAATTATTTTATAACAAAAGATAAAATAAATTCAAGTTGTTTTTATATATGCTATAAGCTATCCTAAAGAGCTTACAAGAATAAGCTGAAAGCAGCTTATAGACATCTCATAGGTTGTTTCCATAATCTCTCTTAAATTGTCTCACAAGTATGTATGTCAGTAGATTAAGTCAAATAAGCCAATCCAAACCAACTGAAAGTAGGGGAGAAACAAACAAAATAAGGCTGTTAAGACTATTAGTAGGCCAAACCTGTCATTTGTTTCGGGTTGTAGATCATCTGCTTTTGTTATTGTGGTTCTTATATGAAATTTTCTGTTATCTATATTTTTCATTATGCCTTTGATGCCAATTGTTTGGAGCTCTTTGTTGTGACATTCAAATGGCTTCAATTGTTTGAGGGATTTCTTGTTGCCTTCATATTCAGCAATATCAATGAATTGTTTTGACTCTTGTTCTATTTTATTCATCACATCTTGAGGATCAATAGGGTGAACCTTCTCATACTGCCACAACAATATTTAAGGAAAACAAAAGGGTGAGGGCGAATTGTTGATTCCTTAATGATCAAATATTTTAAGAATAGTGTTGTTAGTCTCGCAGAACGTAAAAAATAACAGTTTGTTCAAATTATACTATGTTAATGTGTTACAACGCTCCTATTGGACAACACTTTTTACTAAATAGTATATAGAAAAACAATAACGATTTGTTCATATTATGTTAAGTTTTAAAGCTATAGCGCCACTGTAGCTACTATTTGACACCGTTGTAGTAGAAATAATAATTAAATAAAACTTACTATATTACAGGTTTTCAATCTTGATTCATGTTGAACTGAAGTAGAAGATACACAGCTTGTATTTGATACATCCCTGTCCATATGAATAAATTACTCTTAGATGATAAAGTAATATAAAAAAAAAAAAAACAATGTCCTAGCATAAACAAATGGTATCTTATGTATTTCTTACCAATAATATCTTACAATCTCATATCAAGATTTTGTCATTAATAATTAGAAAAACAACTATGGATTATGACTGAAATCAAACAGTATTACAGCCATTCATGTTTGTTAGCATAAAATATTTTAACCAACCTATTTAACCAATAACCTTGCATAATAACTTACATTGCATTTTCATGTTTATATATACTAGAAAAATTTAAAATAACAACGGAAGTTAGAGACAAAAAAAAATCGTCGCCAAATTTCACGTCACTTAGCTACAAAATTAGAGATAATTTTCCTTTTTCAATCTCTAAATTTTCGTCGCTACTTCCGTAGTAATTTATTTTTCAAACTATTAAATTGAACTTCAGAGCACAAAAGGTTCCTCTCATTGATGAATCTTACATATAACTTGTTGATTCTTTGTTGCTCCACCATGGAGTCTCTCCATAAAGCATGACTTGATAATACACCAAACACTCTTTGTATCTCCTAGCCATCTCCTTAACAGTTTCTTCATTGATATCTTCCTCAGAACTTCCACAAAAAACAGATTCAAAATTTCTAGTACTTCCACTATTTTCACACTTATTATAGATGATTGAATTTGATTGAGTAAAAAGAGTTTCACAAAGTTGTGGTGCAAATTCTATCCAAACATGTTTTGGAGAGACCAAAACAGCTTGAAGAAAATGAAGTGCAGCTTGCCATTCATCACCTTGAAGTTTCCTAATCACTGATAAGTAAAAGTAAGAGCAACAAATTAAGTAATGATTTGGAATTGTAGCTGTGAATTCATCTTCATCAAGCATTGCTGGAACTTGAAGCATTTGTTCTGAATTTGTTAGCCTAATAGATATTTCTTCTTGATTTTGTGCTTGTATTGCTGTTTCAATGTTGTCAATTCCCCAATAGAGATTGGATAGGACTGATTGGTGAGAGAATTCAAAGAATTCTTGCTTTTGAATGCTTAACTTTGAGCTACATCTTGTTTTTAGAGTGTTTCTTGTTTTCTTGTCTTGTACTATTGTGTTGAGAATGTAGTTATTGATTGAAATAAGCACCCATATATGTTTGAGGTCTAACATCTCATAGTTTTTGAGATGGTATCAATGAGAGGGAGAGAGATATAGATAATGTTAGAGTCTTTTGGTTACTAGAAATGTTGATTGTTTGAGCATTTGTTGGTGAGGAAAGATATGTAATGCGAGGAGAGTTTGTGCAAGTGTTGAGTGGGACCTAGATAGTAGATACTATGTGGTCAATATAATCGACTACAAGGTTTTAAATAATGGTCCTAATAACAATCTTAGTTGTGTAATGATCTATGATATCGTAGAGAATTGAGGTCAAATAAATTTCTGACGTAGATTAATTCACAAAAGTATTGTGATTTTGGCATATCGAGAATCATGATATTGCGACTTAAATTATGCTCAAAAATCTTTTATTAAAAATTATGATCATGTATACATATAGTTAAGTGATATCAATCGTTCAATTAAGATCACAGTTTGTATTTAAATTTTAAAAAGTAAATTCAAAACACTAAAACAGAGCATGAACCAATCAAATTTTGATCGAATAGTCTAAATCTGCAATAATAATGTAAATGTGTGACTATAGGGCCAATCCAAAGTCCAAACTCATAAAGCAAGAGTTTTATGTCTCCCTAAAAAATGACAATGTGCATTTAGACTAAAAAAAAGTGCAGAACTAGTAAAAGATCTCATAATAGTCTTCTATGTTTAAATTAGTAAATAGTAAATAATTAGAAGGTAAAAAGTAAATAAAATTATTATAAAATATCACTATTAGCACTGAAAAGAGGTCTATTTGTTTTTGTAGAAACATAATTTCAAAGTTCATGTTAGGCTTGAATATTTGTAGAGTTGGGCATGTGAGGACTATATGCAATTAATTTCCGTGTCAAGTATTCTCTATATGACAGCAAATACAAAGGTTCAACATCATGTAGCAGTTTCCTCCCGTGAATGTCTTAACAAGATTCCAAAATTTGATGGCCCCTTTAATCTTTAATTGCTTCGAGACAAAAATAAATAAGAAAAAGAAAATATCAATGCCTTTCTTTGAGAGGAAAAAATTGGAAAAGGTTGGAAAGTTTTACATTATTATTATTATAGTGCTCCATTTCACGTGTACTTTATCACTGTGCCTTTTCTTTCCTTTTACGTTTCTTTGCCAACCTTCCACAATGCTAAATGTTCATACATACTTTAGTTTATAAATTTAGTATGTGTATAATTAATTTGAGCTTGTGACCATGAATCATTCATGTGCTGTTCAAAATGGACATAAATTGTAGGAAATAAATAAATGTAAGTAACCTAGTACACGTCAAGAATTGTGTTGAGAAAGTCAGGTTGTCGTTGCAACACATAATTATAATATTGTTATTCACAAATAGATTTTACTAGTATTTTGTTAAATTAGTCGTTATCTTTAAAAATATTTATATAGTTGAACAAGCTTTCATTATTAGTTTATTTATGTTACAAATTTATATATATGATCATCGAATAATATTGTATAAAAAATATTTCACTGTTAAGTACCACAATTAAACCCTTGTTGACAATATTGTAGTCACAGTTTTAGATAAAAATTTAAAAATATCAGATGTTACTTAAGATGAATTAGATATTATGACGATTATGTAATGTAAATATTATCTCGATGAATTGAAGAAGTTTAATTTTTCTTTTTGAATAGTCAAAGTAAGAGTCGAGGAGTATGCATACTTAACCAAATCATGTAATCTAATATTTTATGGTTCAAGTCTAAGAAATCAAACCATTTGTTACAAAAATCGGTTTGATAGTGAGAAGTGGTTCTTAATCGGTTCGAATCTAGTTTAGAATCATTTTAATTATAAATTAGTTTTAAAGTGGATTAGTTCACATGATTGTTGCAATCATCTACGAAGAATCTACAAAGACTTATTATAGCTGTTGTTTGTGTTGATGTGATAAAGTCTCACTTAAAAGTCTCACATTATATAAAAAAAAATTGTTGAACAATATATAAATAAAATAATTTATACATTCAATGTGTTAACGTTTTTGGTGAAAATAAAGTGTCAAGCTCATTTATATGTTTTTTTTAGCCAATGTAACGATTTCTCGAGCTTTCCTTATAATCCAAGAGTGGTGTAAGATCAATATCCGACAAAAGTGTTTAAGACCTTATATAAAAATCTTCCTAATGATAAGATGGTCATTTGATGTATCATGTTGAATGAAAAAACATCTGCTTAAAAAAAAGCATACTCAAATAAAGAAATAAATTCATATTTAAGGAGAAGATTATTGATATATTAAGTGTAATTAGAGTTTCACACATTGGATCAAAAAGTGGATTGAGATCCAAATTTGTAAACATTAGCCGCTGTTAAATAACTAGTTATGTGAATTTAGAATTTTGGAAGTATTATTGTCATGAAATCATGGCAGCACAGGCTTGATTCTTTGACAACTGTGTGCTGGTGGCATCAAAGACAAAGATAGTAGAATGTTAACTGTTGACCTGTCAGAACCAATTTGTTCCTTTTCATCGGTAAAAGATTCCTATCAATCTTCCAACATTCTGGCTATTCACGAGTTGAATTCAGTTCATCATAACACTCATTGTTGTCAAAAATAAACTGACTCTTCTACAAAAGTGTCTTCAAATTGGTTATCCATTGAAATTTGAAATGATAGTATTATTTAAATGTTCTCAAGTAAGATTTCCCTTTCAGATAAGGTTTTAGGATTATTTGAAATAATACAAGAAGTATTATTTTGTTAATGTGTATTTACGAGGCTGTAATGAAAAGGACATGACACATTGGAACAACACTTGCAAAAGGACACGGTGTTTCATGCCATTTCTACATTGATATGGGTCCCCAAATTTTGTCTCTTCATATTATCAATTATCATACTACAAATCTATTTAATGTTTTAAAAGTTAATTTTTATATACAATGAAGAAAGTCCATTTTCTTGTCAAAATATTATTGTAAAAAAAAGTCCATTAATTAGCGAAGGACTTGAACAAGAGCAGAGCACATCAAACACATTATAGTACTCATAAATAATGGGGGTCCAGTAAATATATGTTTCTATAGTTTACAAAAATGATATATATTCCCCTCATAGTTAGCTAGTTATAAATGAATGAGTTAAAGCTACTTAAATTATTTTTTGACGGTATATGTTTTTCTTTTTACAAATATTTTTAAAATAAGGGTCTTTTTGTTACCGATAATAATTTAACTAAATACAAATATTTTTAATTTATACTTATCTTTAACTAAAAATAAATTAAAGTACTTTTAAAATAAGGGTCTTTTTATTACCGATAATTAAAAAAAAAATTGCTATTGTATAATTTAAATAATATTTGTTAGAGATGTTTTTTGCAAAAAATAAAGAGTAAGCTATTTTTTGTTTGTTTACAAGGATGAAAATCATTTTATTTGATAATCAAAAATAATTTTTATAAGAAATTACTCAGAACAGTTTTTATTTAAAGTAGTTTTAATATATTTTAATATTTTTCAAAAACTGTAACATACAAATGAAAACTACTAAAAATGATTATATTTTTAAAAAATGTTATTAATTATTAAAAAACTGTAACAAATAAACACTAAAATTATTTTACAAAAATCAATTTTACATTTGTATTCGTGCGTTTGGTGCAATGGTATCATGATTCTTCGTAATAAGGCCACTAGTATTGCTTATTGATTGCTTAAGTATTGTATAATAATAATGGTTTCTTTTTTTATAGCTTTTGTTTCTTGTATCAAGGTTATGCCTTTTGCTTGATGAGTATGTTATGTTACCTAAGGACATGCTTATTTTGGTTTAACTGGTATGAAGTTTTAACCGTGGATTTATATGTTTTGTTAATTCTTTCATGGAATATATCATGTTGGTTAGTTATAATTTATAAACATGCAGGAAAATTCACAATATAGAAAGTTTAGGCATAAGGAACTTTCTTTTTACAATGAATTAACTACTTTAATTTGTTCATGGATGTGGTGGCTACTAGACAGTTTGCATTGGCACCCTCTTTTGGGATGCTACTAGCCCAAAATAATCTACTAAAATCTTCTTGCTTGAATTTTGTACATTGTTTTATGTCATTGAGCTTCTTACATGTAATGCTGAGATTCTGTTATGGGGTCTATTTGCTTTCAAGTTACTTTCAGAGGTTGTGAGAATTGTACTATAAGGATATATACTTTGGTTCTTTTCTTCTTCTTTTGCGAAACATCTGTAAATATGTTTTACAAGTAAATAAATATTTTTTTACTTGAGAAATATAACAAAATTCAGGATCTCATATGAATCACAAAAAGAATCTATATGGACATCAAAATTGTAGCAATGATAAATCTTAATCTTAGCTAAAATTGTAGCATTTATATAGTTCTTTTGTTGCAGATACTTTTGTCTCAACTATCTCTGGTGTTCTGAGCTTGAAACTCTTGTAGCATACTACAACTATCAACTCTGTTTAAAACTCGTGTAACCAATTCTGCTCGTTAAACTTTGTTTATCAAGTCTACTCATTAGTTCTGGTTGGGTACAAACTGTTGCTTGTATAATTTTCTCTCATGTTTTTATCTAAAACTCACAACTTCAATATAGTATTTAGAGGCTGATTTGATCTTCTGGGTCATGTCATTGCTGCGTTGTTGTTCCCAAAAGTTTGGATATGTAATAATAATTGTATTTAGAATCCATTGTTTTGGAGAAGTCGGATAAAATAATTGTATTTTGGATCATTTTGTCATTGTCAACTTCACAAGGTTGCAAAAAAAACTACACATTCCATTTGATGATATATTTACCTATCCCCTTCTAATTTCTGAAATGGATCATCTCCACCAACTGAAAAAGAGATAGAGAGAGAAAAAATATTGAAGAGAGAAGAAAAATTGATGAGAGAAATATAGTTAGAGTGAAGTATGGAGAACACTAAAATAAAATGAAAAGTATATACTCTCTTCTGAGGTGAGGTTGAAATCTTCTTATAAGAGGATCATTCGGGAGATTGACATCAAATTCATTTGAACACTTGTGCACTATCCACCTTGATCAACGAATCATCATCTGGTCGATCAGTTGATGATGGCTTAACCAAAGCATGAAAGACATGGATTTTCCATGCACTCATGGACCTTATTGGTGAAGTCCATAACGGATGGTGCTTGACTAAAATTAGAACATTATCCAAACACGTTTTTTAAACTTTTTTTGAAAAAATATTTTCATCACTATATTCCTGAATAAATTTTAAAACCATAAAACAAACACGCCCACATTTTTTGTTTACCCATCTATGCTTGTGGTATGTATCACTTCATGATTTTGATTTTTGTGCTAAGACATGTCAAATTATTGGATGTAGCAGTGCAGTTATGTTTGGCAATTCATGTGATAATGTCGAAGTCACGAGTTACGCAAAATAGTCAGCAAGTAGACAACATGAATAAAATGCTATTAACCATCCACAAGCACCTCAAAGTCCTTTTGAGAACTGTTCTATTGCTTTGGCTTATTCTCCCCCTTTTCACACCAGGGCTAAAAAAATGAACATAAACACGAGTATCAACTTTCAATGTCAGAACATTGTTATTTGAGCATTATTGAAACGGGGAATAATCCTCTACCTTTCACATTCTGTCCACCACAGGTCACCCTTCACATGCCTTGCCTACATACAAAATTCATTAATTTTTACTTGCCTGCCTACCTACAAAATTCACTAATCTTTTACTTGCTTCCATCTGTCGAATGTAGAGATGAAAATTAGACTCAAACTATCAAGTACAAGTAAAAAAATATATGAGATGGATAGGGTAAAAATCTACACTATGCATGAGTTTGGAGGAATGGATTCTCTCATGCGAGAGTCAATTGAAACTTCCACCATCCATTGAAAAGGAAAGAAATGAGTTTTAAGGGTATATATTTAAAACAAGAAGAAAATGTGCGAGTACTTCGGTACCCAACGGATAAGGGTTGAAGTTGCTATCCATGAAAAGGTGGGACGACTACTATTGCACTGTACTCAGGCTCTATTGATTATCATCTCTAACTAATGGTTAGGTAAGAAGGATCTATGTAACCTCTGCATTCAAAACTGCTCTGCATGCAAACAGTAATTTTTTTACCCTTTCAATAACTTCCGCATAGCAATTTCTATCTTTTTATCTCTGTAATAAAAATCCATACACATGTTAGTGCAAGAAAAAAAAACGGATAGATGGGCCATAGACCCAAATTGAATCACCTTACCAGACAGGAAGAACAATACACATAACTATGTCAAAAATCAAACACAATCCGATTATTGCATGGCTTCCTCAGCAGACAAAATATTCATTCATTTGAATGTAGCAATAGCTTGCTTTCACATTTAATTTTTTACAATAGTGTAATATGCATACTTCAACTGTGTTTAAGTTGTTTGTTACCCTCAAGAGTATTATAAGCCCGGTTCATGAGCTTGCAACCACTGATACTCATAACTTGAGCAATTATTTGCTGCCATCTTCTCCACTGTTTATAAACCTCAACAAGATGAAACAAATTCTTTATAACACTCAACAATATGAAACATATTAATCAAAAAAAACATCTCAGAGTAAGGTCAGCATGGCACTTGATTGGCAGCTAACAATTTAATATTCTTCTTGTAACAAGGGCCGCTCCTACAGATACATTATACATCCTGAAGAATTAAGATGAGCATAAAAGATGAGCAACCGATACAAGAATTCCTCAAGCCAAGCAAACAATATCCATTAGTCACTTTTGATGCAAGGAAAGAACAGGACAAAAAAAAAGAGAACTGAGAAACAGCATGATATGCTAAAAGAAAGAAATATGTTACGGATAAACCAACAACCAGGGTTGAAGAATAGAATGAAAGATAGTAAGAACAAGAATGAATCTGTTATTGGAGGACTCTCCTTCCAAGTGTTTCCTTTTTCAGCAATGTTCAATTCTTAAGCCCAACAATTCAGAATTATCTCTCTACCCTTGCATCGACCAATTTATAAGGCCAACTAAACCTCTCTAACTTGCAACCACTCTAATGTCAAGCAACCACCACCAAAGTATTTCTCACTAGACGGGGTTAACTTAACTATATGGATGAAACAATGGCATAATGCTGTCATGTATTATGTCAAAAAAAATATGCCATTTATCTCTCTCTTCTAATGATTTGGCAGTTTGGCCTTTAACGTTTCTTGATCTTTCTCTCGTTATCTATCTATTAGGAACCCAGAGACGAAACTCTGCCATTTTTCTACCATGGGAACTATCCCAGTTTTCTCTCTAATATTGTATTTGCAATCTTATACTGTCCTTTGCAACTAATTGTCTATGACTATTGTAACATTCTTATCTTTGTGAACACCAAGTTTACACTTCTCTAAATTCATAATATGTTTTGATGGTTTTTATTTAATCTTTTAATTTTCATTGAGAGGGGGCAGGGTTGAGAATTTGCAACTGTCATGGTTTGTAAAGGAATCATAACAAAAGTTCAAAAGAAAACAGAAAATGGTGACAAAGTAGGATCAGAATGACAAATCAACAAACTCAGGGAGAAAATAAGAATTAGGAAAAGTTCAGTTTGTAAGGTGTTTAGGTAGGAACCCAGAGAAATCGTAAGGAAACAAATATGGAGAAAGAATCAAAAGAATGTATGACTGAGAATTGAACAAAAAATAGAAAATATAATTCTCCGCAAGGGTTTTTCCAAAACAAAGGATAATTCCTTTCGCTCACAAAGATTAGAATGTTATTGTTTAGAATCGCATACGCTATTTACTCAAGTGTCCATAATGATCATTCTTCACCTGCATTCCCCCCTATTAATTTAACTAATTAACCCCCTCTAACTTCCCTAACTACTTTTGCATCGTCTTCTGTCCTAACAATACCTCAACCCTGAAATTCAATCTTATCCTCATGGCTGAAAACTGAAAAATATCAGAAACATATTATTCCAATTTTTAAATTTCCAAATAAGGATAATGTTTACCCAAAATGAAAATTTTCCCTCCTTCCCCTCCTCTACAAACTCCTTCATCCAAACAAACATAATTAACATACCCCAAGAGTTCCTAATATCCTGTTAAAAAGCAAATTACTGGAGCATGAAAAAATGTGAATGCCGTTGATGTAGGCATGCGTGAACATAAAAAGTAAAACTCACTTGAAGAATGCAACTTCACAAAAATCTAGATTGTCGAGAGCACTTCACTATTTAGACCTAAATTTAACAACCACTTTCACTGGCATAACCTAATTAGATTTGTAAATATTTAGTAGGATGCAATTTTCATGTCATGTCAAGTGTCAACAAGTAACCACAGCCCACAAATGCGTGTATAAAATATCTGAAAGCCCGGTACAGGAAGCACTGATGCAATTTCTCTTATCTCATCCATAGATAACTTCCCTCACACTGCTAATTAATAGAATATCAAGCAGTTATATAACACGGGATAAAGGGTTTTACTAAAACTAGTTTCAGTTCAACATAATCAGCACCCAATAAAAAGCAGTGAAATAAAAGTAAAAGTATTTCAATCCATTAAAAAACACTCATTCAATTCTAAACAACATTAAACTGAATAGAAAATACACATTTCACATCCTTCACCAAAATGAACTAAAGAGTTACCTTCAGGCGACAACACCAAAGTTTTGTAGCTTTTCACAGTGAGGAACAGGTAGATTTCTATTCCAAGTACGCCTCTGAATCTCCATTTGACAATAACGACGAAGCATATTCCTATAATCCTTCACAACATTCTCCTCAACGGTCTCACGATCCGAACTTCCAATCGGATAATTATCATCAAACGCCTGAGATTTCACAAAATACTGAACCCCATAATCCTCAGTGATCTTAGGAATCTGGTAGGACTGATTCTTTTGCAAGGAATATACAGGATCTGAAAAGGGCAAGTAAGCAAGTAGCACAATAATCAGCAATGGCAGAAGCTGAATCAGCAGCATAAGATGATGACCTCCTCCACCCTGAAACTCATGCCTCTGATGATGAATACCCACCCCACCACCACTACCGCCTCCCCTAGTCCTATAAACGTGATTTCTCCTCCCAAACACATCAGACTGTCCAAAGAAAGCTCTAAAAATCTCATCAGGGTCAAACTCATCTTCGAAAATATCACGAGCATTAGTAGCTCTTCTCCTCCTCCGCCTAAAATTATTATTCTGATTATAATTCCAATCAGATTCATCAACTAACCCTCCTTGATCATACTCCCTTCTAGAACCATCATCACTCAAACACTTAAAAGCCTTAGAAACTTTCTTAAACGCGTCTTCAGAACCAGGCGCTTTATTCTTATCAGGATGAACCTTCAAAGATAGTTTCCTATAAGCCTTCCTAATCTCTTCAACAGAACAACTCTTCTCTAACCCTAAAATCGAATAGTAATCATGTTTCCCTTTAATTTCACTAATCAACTTAACATTCTCTGTCGTATAATTCCTCTCATCAATTCTCGCCGGATTATCATTCGCCGGCGATGTACCGGCGCCGGAGTTTGTTCCGGAAGAAGATGCGGAGGACTGAGAATCGAGTCGTTCGCACATGGCAAACAATGAATCGAGCGGTAAATCGCGGTTGAGACGCTGAGCGATTTTGATGAATTTGAGAGCGCGATCTTTGTTACCTGAAGCGATTGCGTCTTCTGCGATTTTGATGCATCTTAATGCTTCGTCCTTGTTACCTTCCATGGCGCAAAAACGGCGCCGATTATGACCTAATAATTCGAAATTTGACTAATCCACTACCAGCATGAGATACCTCAAAATTGAGAAACCTAAATCGAAAAAATAAAAATAAAAACAAAAAAGTTGAATAAATAGAGGAACTATTATATTATGATTATATGAAAATTAGTGTATGAGTGAAATTTGCACAAGTTGAAATGGGAGAGAAGAATTACCTGCTACGGTTCAAATGCAATCTCCGATTAGAGAAGCCGCCAAGTTTATACAGAAAGTTGTTGTTTACTACTGCTCACTAACAAGAATTAATTCCCGATGTTTTTCCTGCGTAATGCGTTAAGTTAAACTAACTGTTTGTATGCTGCTATTAATTGCTACTACATATGTATAACAAATCAGTTTCATTTAGAATATATTATTATACAGAAAGTGTGTAAACTTGTACATGATCAATGTATGAAAATTAAATTATATAATTATTTTGAAGTTTTTTTTCTCAAATATAAATTAAATTTATAAATTTTAATGTGTTATTATTTTAGGGGAAAAAATCAAAATTAACATATTAAATGAATCTATTTACATTATAGAATGAGTTATGTAGAAATACATAAATAAGTGTAGATTAATTTTACACTATCATTCAATTTAATAAAGTTTATATTTTTCTACATGATATCACTAATTTTAAAATAACTTCGTATAAAAGTGGGATGAAATGAGGAAATAAATCAAAAAATGTGTTGTAAAATAATTGTACATATGTGGTGTCTCTTTTAAATCTTTAAAAGAATCTAGTTAAATGTAATGTTGAAAATTAGAATAGTCATTAACTTTATAGAATATTTGAATTTGGCTATTAAAATATAAATATTCTAATTTAATATTTAATTTCGTAAAATGTTTTCCAAATTTGTTATTTAGTGAATGTTTATTATAAACATTTTGGATAATGATAATGCATCTATTATTAAATTAAATGTGTTGTCGATAATCATAATTGGTGATAGTTAGAGAAAGAATAATACAAAATATTTAAAATTATGAAATAAATAAGACAATTGTACAAACTCTTGTCTTTGTTGATATTTTATTTACTATTAGGTTGTGTATATTAGAGAAACTATATTAAGAGACAACAAACGTAGATTTCATAAACATCATATAATGAAATAAAATAAATGTATTCATATAACCAATTTTACATCAAAATCATTACCAATATTATTATTTTTTAAATATTTTACACAAAAAATTAGAATGGATTATAAAGAGCCAACAACATCCACATTTTCACAAATATAACGAGGAACAAATATCTTAGTGTTATCAAATTATTAACTATTTTGATTGTCAATAGTATTATTACATTTAAGGAACTTGTCATTAGCATAAAAATAAAATATTAAATAAATATCATTTATAGAATGACGAGCACTTACAAAGTTGAAATAATCTCAAATTTAAATTATTAAAATAATTATATGAATTTAATGGTGATATTTAAGATGGATGGTTTAAAGCTATTTTTTTTATTTTGAAATCATTCCTCTAACATGTTTTTTTAAAATAAGTTATTTCCACCTATATCTTTGTTTTGTCGTTTTGTTTTATGACTTCATCATATGAATGCAACGATTTTTGTTTGGCGTCTTAATATAACATTTTTGTTTCTCATCTAATTGCAGCGATTTATCTTGTTTCAAGTTTGTACTTCATACGTTTAATGCAACAATTAAGACTTAATATTACAGTGTTAGATTGTTTTATTCACTTATTATGTGTACTTTAGCAAGTTATGTTGTAAATTTATATATCCTCATGCAATGCAAGTCTAACTCTGTCTTTAACCTATGCATGTGTTGAATGTATGAACTACTTATTACTTATGTTTTAGTGTTAGAAATATTTTGCACGGGAACGTTACTAGTCTTTTACGAAAATAAGTTATCGTGATGTTGCTAACATATTTACATCAAAATAAGTTCTGGTGATGTTGCTACATATTTACATCAGTGTCAACGAACAATGAGAAAACGAATGAGCCCCTATACTAGTCTGAAAAGACCTGTCTTTTGGGCTCCATAGGCACCTAGAAGAAGGAAAAACAAGAATTCAAATAAATTTTAGTTTTCTTCATCAGAATCGAAAGAATGTTTTTTCTGCAAAGATTTTAAGACATCCAAGCGCTTATCAACTTTAGACATGCATCCACCAGTAACAGACTTGACTTTTGGAACTTTCAAAGAACTAAGCGGTGGTGTTGCTGCCCCCGTGTTAATATCCCTGAGCACAGAACGAGCCTTTGCTGCAGCTGCAGCATCTGCCATTGCTGAAGCAATTTTTGATCCACTTGGAAATTTGTCGCTCTCCTCATTTTGTCCATGTGTTTGTCCTTGTTCCTTGGCCGAATTCAAAGAAACATCAGTTGATTGATTTGCACCTGATTTTGGCATGGAGGCTACAGCCTCGGCAACTGTTGCTTTAGCTTTTGCCGCTTCATATTTCTGCATGTCATAGATAAGCTCTTTCTGCAGCTGTTTATCAGCAACCAATATGTCATCAATTTCATTCTTGTAATCCTTGAGAAGGACCCGGAGGCATTCCATGAGAGAGCCTATGAGAGGACTGTTCTTGGTTTCTAATAGACGTTTCAACTCTATGAAAATGGGTATAGTGTTTTGAATAAGGCCCTTCTTGACTGCCTGAGTTATAGCCTTTCCTCTAGCTGCAGATCCATCTCCCCCTTCTTCTTCTAAGTCTGCCGATTCAGATGATACACGAGTAGATTGAATGCGTATCTCTTTACAGACAAGAATTTGAAAAGCATCCTGGTACCACAGTTAATGTTATAATTCGAACATAAATTGAGATGTACATGCATTACAAGCACTCCCGCACACATATATATTCATTGGAGTCAGGACAACTTGATGACTATTGCTGGTAAAGATCGATACCTGTAGAACAGACTGTCCAGTTGCATCTTCTAAATTGAGCATACCATCAGAAGCTGCAGCTAGAATTTCTGCACATAATTTGGCAAAGGTTGCTAGAAGATGCTCAGGAGCCATTTGCTTTAGTAGAGAAACATAAATGTGCATTCTTCTAGACCTTGATTTTTCATCAGAACCCCTACAAAAATGATGCAACACACAGACCTAAGCACAATAACTCAACAACATAATTGTCTAACCAGTTGCTAATTTGGAACCCCTTTACCTGATGGAAAAAAGTTGGCTTTCTGTTCGTGATTCTTGGGACTCACGGTGTCCATTATGAGCATGGCAGTCATTCAAAACATAAACAGCCTCAACAAAACTGTTATATGCTAGAAGAGGAGCCTTGACTGGTGACAAAAAACACTAGTCAAAGTCCTAAAAGTAAAAGAAACGTTGTTCAAATTATATAACTGCATGTACTACCAAGGTAAAGCTTCAAACCTTTCAAAATGTTTCCAAAGAGAAAATCTGCTAACTGCCTAATCTTTTCTGATTCATCAACAAGTGACAGAAGGAAACGAAGAAATAGCACACCTCTCCACTTCACATAGTCCCTCTAGAATAAAAGAAAAATAAAGTGCATTTAGCAAATGATCTTTTTAATCCCAACCCAAGGGTGGACAGGTTTATACGTCAGATAATTAAAAGGTAAGAAATAGAAACAGCGAACTCATAGAAGAAAATAAAATACCTGCAACAGTCTTGATAGCAATATGAATGTTTGCCTTCTCACAAGTTCACAGGGATCTAAGAGACACCTTGTGATATTGGTTATGTAACTGATAGCTTCAAAAAAACAGAAGTTAGCAAAGAGAATATATTCCACATAATGTGAACATATTGGACTTCTTCCTCAGCACAAAGTAATAGCTTCCCTCTGTTTATATCAGCTGTTACTTGTATATCAATTTGAATAAGAACGCTAGATTATTTCATTTACATCATTATATTTGTTTAATCCAAAATCACTTCAATACAGTATCTCTTACAACGCTTACCCATCAATAAGAGCAGTGTACCGAACACAGAAGTCTGCCATCATGACCACAATATTATTTCGAAGAGCTGCATATTCTGTCTTTTCAAGCTCCTGCAATTGTATTCCAAAACAGAATATATTTTGATTAGGAAGTAAGACAGCATATATCAGTCCTTGAGACATAAAACAATCAAAATCTCAAGACCAACCTGTACAAATAGAGGAATATAGTTCTTTGCGAGCTTCCCATCAGCAAGGCAAAGTTTGCCCATGGCCAACCACCCATGAATATAAAAAGAAGGAGCTTCTTGTTGTAGAGAGGTTGCAGCTCCGGGTAGTTTATTTAATTTCGGGCCAGAATTCCCAGAGGTGACTATAGTGTGCAATAATGGAACTACAGCACTCATATCAGCAGATGAGCAGACAATAACTAAAGACCCAATTGTATAAATTGCTGTAATTGCTTTTGACAATGACTTGCGCTTTCTAACTGATTTCCTACTTTTACTAGTCCCACTTCTAGGTGGAGTGAAGAAGTCAGTTTCTGGATTTTGCTCTGAGTTATCTGAAATAAAAGTTTCTATTATTTCAGAAGCTTTGGACAGAACTTGGTGTACCCATTTCAAGACTAATGCTTCTGCCTCCGTCTCATTTGAAGCTTTTCGCTTGCACAATGTTTTAAGTGCTTTTACATGGGCATCAACCTGTCAGCAAAAGTAGCAGTTAGTTATAGATTTGTAGTACACTATTAGTAAAAGTAGCAATTTGTTAAAGTTTTGTAATACAATATATGATACCAATACCTTTTTTCATCTAGAATGCTGATTAATATTTTTCGACGAAAACATTTGTTCCACTAACTGTACATAAGCAATATAATATGATTTGATATTAAAGTATAGACTGTGGGACAACTGATTGCTTGTGAAACTAACATTATCATAAAAATAATATTTATAAGCAAATAATGCTGCCTAAGAGTGCCTGTTATCTTATTGTTGGCACATGAAGGGTGTGAATAGGATGAAAGCTTAAGCATCAGATGGAGAAAAGTTTCAAAGATCTTAAAATTATAGAACGATAGAGTGATAATTTCAAGAGGACGTCCAGCCAAGGAAACTGTGATCATTGAAAGGTTTGATACTACAATATTTGATGCACTACAAAATTATGAAACATGACGCAAAAGATGGTAATTAAGGCAGAGAAACATCCCAAGAAAGTAGTTTATGAACTTCTTAATCATGCAGAACAGGTAAAATGAAAATGACAGATTATCACACATTCACGACATCACAAGGGAGCCATTCAATAATGAGGCAAGATTAAGAAGCACTAGTGTAAGGATTTTGTTTATAAATTTAATCAATAATAGCATGTAATGTTTACCTCTGTTGAGTGCATGTTGAATTTTTCAACTCGTTTGAGTAAGTTATGAGCCAAATCAGCAGCAGGTTCAGGTGGCAGCTCCACAGAAACATTAGAGATGGTTTGCAAGAGAAAAACTCGGTCACTAGCCCAGGCTACATTATTGCATTCAATGCTTTCTTCATCTTCAAAAGCATTTCTTTGTACAATTGGACTTCTAAACTCACCTTTCACTTTATGTTTGTCAAGAAGCAGCCAATGATGATGAAGAAAATCCCAGTCCACCGCTTTGGGAAGGAATACTGACACCTCTGATAAAAGAAACCAAGCACCTGGTGGGGCAGTCCACTTTTCTATTGGCTTGCTATGGTTCAACCAGACAGACTCGGACGCCTTGATTATATTTTGAAGTGCAGTAACAATTTTATGATTCAACCGTTTCTTTTTGCCTAGGTTTGTGCAAATTTTTTTCACCCAAGGACTCACCTCCCCATTGCAAATCTCTCTCAGGAGATACATAATTCCTTGGGGGAAAGGCATCTCCATCTCTTTCTCCAAACTTTTTTGTTTCTTTTTTCCACTAGACGTAGATTCACTATATGAAGAGGTAGCAGCTCTAGATATTCGGTCCAAAACAAGTTCTTGAAACACATTCTCACATTCTTCTTGGATGCTAGATTCGTTATCAGATATTTGGCGAGGAACTGAATGTAGCCACTCAGTTATTACCGTTTCAGATGAGAATGTTCTGAAAGCCTACATATTGTTAACATAAATTCCATAAATCATATATTGTTACTAGTAAAAAGATACAAAGAAAAATAGCAGGACTTTTATGGGACTAATGAGATTCATAAGTCATAACATTCTTGGATTTCTTAAGATTTTATAAATAATTTTTAGCATACCAAATCATCTCAGGCAGAATCTAATTAATTAACCCTGGACTAACTAAGCACCTATCTGTATAGCAGACACCTACCAATTCAACATTTAAAAACATTATTTAATGCAGCAAGCAAGTTATTATTCAGCATAACATACTTCAAGCAGAAAAATATAGGTAATTAAGAGCTTTTTTACATTGAGAAAATGTCTTTCTTTTTTCATTTGTAATTTGTAATTGAAAAATTGCCACCTTATTTTCTTGTTTCCAAATAAGTATATAGAGAGAGAAAAATTGTGACAACTAATTTTTCACTGTTTTCCATATAAATTAAAATTAAAATTTTGAATTTTGAAAATAGAAAATAAAATAAAATGCTGACACTCTTTGGTCAGAGGAAAATGTTAGGGAGGAACATCAATGAATTTTTCTTGTTTAGTTTAATAGTTTGGAGAGAGTATGAGAGGGAAATGGAGAGGCCCAAATCTTTCCTCACTCAATTTTGACTCCCCTCCAAAATTAGAAATATGAAGGCATGAAAATGAGTTGATTAAAATTTAAAATATAATGATTAAAATACCTCCCTCACTATACCCATAAATATATGATGAAATATTACAATGGAATAAGGAAGGGATTATTTATTTCTCCCCCCACTCCTAACCAAAGACTATATCAAAATTAAATCTCTATACTTCCCTTCCACTTCCATCTCATTAACCAAAGATGCCAAAAAAAAGTTATATTTATTTTTTACGTACTGTCTTGTTGACAAACATTTAAATTCAAATTAAATACAATAAAAACATAGCACAATATTTATGCAATCATTAGTAAAAATCCAAATAGTTCTTACATGAAAAACAAAAACGAAAATAACATAAGTTTTCTCAATCTAATTATCTAAAGAAACAAAAGTACCTCAGAAAGAGCTGCAACAGCCGCTTTCCGTATGCTAACAAGCAAATCCGAACAAGCCATCCCCATTGTCTTGAGCACCACTTCATCAATAGCACCACCAAGTAAAGCAGTCAAATTAGTAACAAGGAGAAGAGCAGCTTTTCTCACAACCGCCTTCTCATCCACACACCTTCTCCTCAACATCTCATTGATTCCATTTCCTCTGACAGCCCCAACATTCCCATTCCCATCACCAAAACCCATAAACTCTTTCAAAACCACACTAGCTTTATCACTGCCTGACAAAAACCCAACAACCTGCGCAAAATTCGACAAAGCCCGTGCTCGAATCGTGGCACTAACATCTGAGCAACGCTTCACCAACGCCTCCAAACACCACATTCCCCAAACCTCACTCCCTTCTTCTTCCTCCTCCATCGAATTGACATTCAAAACTAATGGGTCCTTCAATGTCGTCACCAAATTCAAAATAAGATCAACCGCCAAAAGCCTAAGACTAGTTTTCCCTTGACTCATCTTCACAACATACTTAACAAACCCAATTTGATCCACCAATTCCATAACCCTGACAACCTCCATTATAAAATCAACAGACAAAGCTCTAGGTTCAGCTTTATCTGGCGCCTTATTCGCCAAATACCTCGGAAAATTAACCAAAGCTTTCTTCACACCATCACAATCCCCACCAAGACCAATCACAAAACCAACAGCAAAACTCCTCGCCTGCGATTTCGGCACGAAAACAAGCGGAGACAGCGACTTCAAAACCTCCGCAGCCGTCTCCGAAGGTTCGCCGTGCTCCGGTTTTAAAACCTCTTTCAAAACCCTCGAGCAGAGAGTAACCAAATTCCTATACTGAATCTCGTTTCCACATGATTCAATAGCTGTTAACGGAATCTCGGAAACAGTTTGAATTAACGATTTGAGAGATTCGGGGAAACGATCGAGGTGAATTAATGACATAACGTTGACAAGCTTCTCGAAAAGTTGAAGCAAAACCCTAACATCAAGTTTTTGTGAAGAATTTGGGGAATTAGGTTCAGTGTCATCATTTTGTTGATTTTTTTTGCGTTTTCGTTTACGAATGGGGTTAGGGTTACTGTTAGGGTTATTGTTTTTGAATGAACGGCGAATGGAACGGAGGAAGGATAGGAAGGAGAGAGGAGTGAAGAGAGTGAAAACGGGAGCGTTTGGAGAGAGGAGGAAGGAGAGGAAGACGTGAGAAGCGAGGAGAGAGTGAGGAGTTGGTGATGAGTCCATTGCGGTGGCGATTGGTGGGATGAGATTTGAAGGTGAAACGGCGTCGTAGAGATGGTTTAAGTGTTGTGGGGTTTTGAGGAGGGTTTGAAGATCTGAGAGGGATTGTTGGGAGAGTGGTTGTGGGTTTTGTGGGTGGTGGTTTTCGCGGAGGTCTTCGAGTTCTGTTACAATGCGGGATATGGTTTCGTCCATTTTCGTCGTTGATGGTGATCGGAGCAACGTTCTCTCGGTTGTCGAACGTTTTTCTGTCTGTTTTTTTCAAATTCTAGCTTTCCCCCGCTATTGAATACACTGTCACTCTTTTTCCTACGTTCTGTAATTTTAATGGATAACGCATCATTTTTTTTTTACGGAAAAAGCTGAATGTTACCAAAAATTCACAGACGAAATGCAAGATTTTTACAGTTTACAATTTAAGATTACCATCGTATCCACCTAAATCATGTTTATGTGACACTATCGTAAATAATTTCTTAGTAAAAGTAAAATGCCTTTTTGCTTCTGCACCGGTACTATATTTTTTTAGATCATAATTAAATAAATTAATAAAAAATAATAATGATTTAAATTATTATGATTAATAATTTTGAAAATGATAACAAGTGAAAAATATATGATAAAGATTTAATTTTATCTCGTATTTTTATATGTATAAATATTTGTATTGTATTTTATGATACATTAGTGGTAAATATTTGATATATAATTTATTTTGTTTATGATAAATATTTGTCTCGTATTTTTTATATATTAGTTATACAAATTTATCTCATATTTTTTATTATTTATTAATAATAAATATTTGTTATATATTTTTTATGTATTCATAGTAAATATTCGTCGTATGATTTTTCACATTCGTCATTGACAAATATTTATTTCGTATTTTTTTTATGTATAAGTGACAAATATTTACTGTTGAGCAAAATATTAAATTAATATTTTAATATTAACAAACAAAGGTTAATTAAATATTCTAAATAATGTGTTAATTTAACATGTGCTTTTTAGTATAATAATTCAAAATAGGTATTAAGTAATGCAAATAAAATCAATTTGAAGAAAAAAACAAAAAATGAACAAAACAAAACGAAAAAACATTTTTGATAAATTTGGAAAACCAATAACGTAACATACTCCATGTTTTTCCATTTTCATAAAGCAATATCAAATCATTTGTTAACACAATAAAAGCTCATGCAAATTACGAATGCATTTTTAGTACATCTAAAAGGAATATACAACTCTCACAAGCAAAATAAATACTTCAAAATATCAAAAATTAAAAGGCATGAGTCAAATCAAAAGTGAAAAAATGATAATTCTCCGGTATGGTAACATCAATCTTTAGAATCATAAACATTCTCCAGTATGTTACAATTAAACTCCAGTATGCGGACATCGTTCTCCAGTATGTTAACAATAGCCTCCATAATGAAAACATGATTCTCCAAAATGTTAACATCAGTCCCTATAATGATAACATCATTCTCCAATATGTTTTGCACGAATCAAAAGTCGAACTTAATATGAATAAATTAAGCACATCTCTTAGATGTTTATGTGCATAAACAAAGTATCATCATAGTCAAGAATGAGAAGCTACATATCAAACAGTATTATTGCATAAGCAAAAAACGCATAATGTTCAAGTCAAGAACATTCATATTTTAAAAAGTCTAGTTTTTGGTCAAATTTGACACATGATAACTGGACACTTTTCAACAGTCAAAATTGTTGTCATCAACCTCTTCAAAGCATATAAAAGGAACCCCAAGCTAAAAGAAAAATTAGAACTTCAAGTGTTAAGAAAATTCATCAGTTACATACTTGAAAGCTTCTCAATTGCAAACAAAAGAATCAGTTATGTTTTCCTTTTTAAATGTCAAAATCATATTACCGAATTATTTTATCAAGAATTTATTCTCGTATACATGTTAGAGCATATGTGATTCTACCAATGTCTTTAAATCATTATTGTATAAACTCAATACTATAAGGGTTGTTTATAGTTTCTAGATAATCCTTTTGTGGTTAAAAGGTTAATTGTAAAATTATCTCTAAGAATTGATAGGTGACCTGATTGAATCATTTATGGGTGGAAAGGAATTGTTGTTATAGTTCAAGGTTGATATGAACAAAACACTGTAAAACCAAAAACGTTATTTATTTAAACACTTAGTGGAAAATCTCACAGTTGTGAGGAGTGGACGTAACTCGAGTTGGGTGAACCAAAATATATCATTGGTGATATTTCTTCGTTTATCTCTATTTACTTTCACTCATTTTGATTATCAAGTTAAATAGATAAATTAATTGTTGATTTTAACTAACAAATAACCTTATTCATTTTCTGTTTCCAAAACAAAAAACGTTATCCGTTTTTATTTTCACAACCAATATTAATATTGAGTAATTTTATTAAGTATTTAACAGGAACTTTTAAATATGTGTATTTACAATTGAAATTTTCTTCGTTGTAATTTGACATTGCTAGTTCATTTATATCGTGATTTTTTATATTCCTTACTAACAAAGATTTGTCCCTTATTTTTTTATGTATCAACGACAAATATTGTTTTTGAAATTTATATATTTATCATTGAAAAATATTTGTCCAATTTTTGTGTGGATCAGTTGTAAATATATTTATCGACAAATATTTGTCTTGAATTCTTTTATGTATCAACGACAAACATTTATCTTATGATTTTATATATTTATCACTGACAAATATTTGTCATGTGTTTTTATCTATCAATGATAAATATTTATATTTTTTTTATATTTATCAATGATAGAAATACATCACATGTTTTTTTTTTTGTATTTATTAGTTACAAATATTTATCTCGTATTTTTTTTTATGTAT
>JBBPBS010001075.1:6056966-6102672 GCA_037974835.1 Cicer judaicum | reverse complement strand
TTTACTGCGTGTTTCTTTTTTATAGTTATCAATAACAAAATTATGATATGTGCTTTTTATATTTACTATTTATAAATTTTTTCTTGTGTTTTTTTATGTATTAATGACACACATGTATCTCGTGTTTTTGTATTTATTAGTGATATATATTTTCTCATGTTTTTTCATTTATATTTATAAGTGACAAAAATATTCACATATTTTTTTATATTTATCTATTACAAATATTTATTTATAAGTGACAAAAATATTCACATGTTTTTTTATATTTATCTATTACAAATATTTTTTCCATATTTATATATTTATCAACGATTAATATTTCTTCAATATTTTTGTATGTATGAGTGATAAATATTTGTCTCGTATTTTTTTAATATTTATCATGGACATAAAATATGTCACATGTTTTTTATATTCAATGGTGACAAATATTTTTCTTGTGTTATATTTTTATGTATCAGTGTCAAAATATATGTCTCGTGCTTCTCTTTTATACCAATAAGTGATTAAAATATGTAACGTATTTTATTTTATATTTATTAATTATAAACACGTCTCGTATTATTTTATGCATCAGTAATAACTATTTCTCCTTTTTTTTTATCAGGAATTTGTGTTATGTTGTGTTTTGTAAAAAAATTCATTGACATATACCACATTTTTTTTATATTTAATAGTTAGGCATATTGCTATCATTTTTTTTATTCTATTTAATTTCTCTTTATATTTGGTTCCCAAACATATTTTTGTCCAAAATTTAATGTTCTGTTACTTTTTTTGCATTTATTTAAACCATATCATACTTCAAGATTTTATGATGCAACAATTATACCTAAATTTTTATGATCGTAAATGGTGTGGGTGTGACTTAAAAAAATGACATTTCATCAAATTTTGAATTGAAATTTTTTTGAAGACCAAAATTAAGAAAAAATAAAATGAAATGATTACTTTCACGATTCAGCTAAAATAAGAGATCAAAACTACAATTAAAACTTTAAAATATGAAAACTAATTTTGTTGATTCCATATTTTTACATCAATGTGAAAATTAAAGATGATGGTAATGTAGTTTTTCTAGTGTATACAACTTTTTAAATTTATAGTAGATTCGGTGATCAAATAAATTATATAAGATAAATTGTGTGTTGTGGAATATGCAGGGTTTAGACAACGAATAATGCCATTGTTTTTTAAATTATTATTAATTTTTTTGGATTTTATGAGTTTTCAACTTGAAAGGATGGTCATGAGAGCAACACCTGAAGAAGTGTGGTTGTGGGAGAGGGGAAATAGATTGAATTATTTGATTTTTTTATAAAAGTAAAATACACTAAAATATGATTCAAGTATTACGTGGAGCCAAAATTGTCATCTCGGCAAAATTTGGATAAAATTAAACGGGGGACTAATAAGTCATAATGAGTATAGATAAGAGAATAAAATTACTCGCAAAAAATTTGAGAGGTAAAATCACACATTTAAAAAGAAAAAATTATCTAAATTTATTTAAATTTTGTTGTCACTATTCAAAGATAGGTAAAATCACACATTTAAAAAGAAAAAATTATCTAAATTTATTTAAATTTTGTTGTCACTATTCAAAGATGAATCAAATAGGGTTGTTGGACTAGAGAGAGGAAAGAGACATAGAACATAAATGAAATAAATAAAAAATCAAAACATATAGAAATTTCATATTGTAGTAAAAGACCTTTTCTTACTAAAAGTTCATTAAAATTTAACAAAATCCCATTAATTCATTTTTTAAAATAATCTATTAAAATTTAAAAGATCTTAAATAATCACAAGACTTTTTGTAAATTCTAAAAAGTTTCGATTGAATACCACTAAATTTCTACACATTGTTTAAAAAGTTCAAACAATTCTAATTGAATATCATATGACTTATTTTAATTACATTAAAATCTTGATTGAATATCTCGAGACTTGTCTATCACAACAAATTCTTTTAAAATTCTAATTCAATACACCACTTTGGTGAATATTTTTGTTGTTGAAATAAACAATATAAGATAACTATTTTAAAAACAAATAATTGATTAATAAATAATATCAATGGATTAATCAATTAGGTTAGGCGAGGTAGTCCACTAATATACATGTTTAGTACCAGACAATCTAATTTTTACTCTACTTATCGATTATGATCTCTTGCTAATTAATTAGTTATAGATCAAATTTTAAAAATAATAATTTTTCTAAGTTTTGGGTAGTCAAATTCACATCATATCTTTTGGCTACCATTGGATCACTTATCTTTATACAGGAGTCTTAACTTCATAAATTCGCGGGCTTTAAGATTGGTAAGATAAATGTATGACATAAATTGATTTTGATTTTGATTGTTGTTGTGTCATCAGTAACTCAAAGAACATTAACTCGTATTATTTTTTTACCGATTAAAATCGTTCTCAATTGGTAGTACACAAAAATCTTATGTAACTATTACCTTTCACGAACTCTTTATATAGCATATAACTTGTTAATAAGTACATTAAGTGTGTTTATTAAATATGGATTTTCCATGATCCCTACGTCTACACTGAACATTGATTTGTTTACAACCACTTTGAGGAAAGTGCAATAGGCTACGTGTTAGATGTTTTAGATAATCTCTTACAATGTCACCTTTTATTTTAAATTATGAAAACTAACGGGTAATGTTTGATGCCTATTGTTTTATTGTTACGTGCATGTGTGATTTTATGTGTTGTTAAAATTTGTGATATATGTGTTCATTATATTTGGATGATGATGAGTGTTGATGATTAATGCTTATAGTGTGTTTGTTTGGATAAAAACTGAACAATCGTAGAAGTATAAAGTATTTACATATGTCTAATTTTTTACTCAAAGCATATATGAACCCTTAATTTATTAGACACTTGTAAATACTTTATACTTCTATAACAATATTGAAACAAAAATATATATTTGTGTTCAAGTTATTATAGTCATTTTCAAATAAGGAAATAATACCTAAATTTAATTATATGGTGGTTAATCACAGAAAAGAAGTAAGAATAAATATATATGAATAATCAAACATGTTGTAATTACATAAATAACATATGAAAATCATAATTGCATGGATTCAATAAGTTTTATCTAATATCTAATCAATGACTAAATTAATTACTCATATTGTTTGATAAAAGATACAATGAGAATAGAAAATTACACATAAAGGTTTCTCTAGGTTTCCTCTGAGATGTAGCAATCTGCTTACTCCAATCCTTAACAACATTATGCTTTTTGACTTAAATAATAGCATGGGAATGCACACCATCATTTTGTGTTGGTTACAAACGCAATGCACCGCCACAAAATTGATTGCGGCACATCAAGCTACGCAATACGTTGCAATGCTTCCATACTGCACCTTAAGATAGTAAGTTGTCCCAATATGTGCACTACAACGCGATGGCTGGTGCAATGCGCCCCTAACCCTTCCTTCTGCGCTCAAGGATCAATCAAAAGACAATTTTGTGCATCTAATATCACTTTGTACCAATATTAACCCTATGTAATTTCCAAAGTGTTTATTCCTTAATGTAAATGACCTGTAACATCACAACAAAATGAAAAAACTTTGAGAATTTGTCTGATTAGAATAAATTAGTACCAAAACATTTAAAAATAATCCAAGAAAATTCAAATTCCATTTCTTATTAAAAAAACTATAAAACTAACTAGAAATATTGAACGTATAACAAAACTTGTTAACAAAGTGCCAAAAAAACACGTGTTTATGGAGACTCATCACCTAGCTGTCATTTCCATTTTCTATCACCATCCATCATTTTAGCTCTTATATGAAGAATTGATGTTCAAGGAATGAAACTTGCAAACAAGTTGAAGTAGGAGCCACGATAGCTGTCACATAAGCTTATGTGTTCAATTCTTGATTTATCTAATAACTCTAGCTATAATGTTATCTTTACTGTTTTATTTTATTTTAATTTTTGAACCAAATCTCATTATGAACTAAACCACTTGAAATTAAGTATTAAATCATAGGTTTGATTGCAATTTTAGCTATCTATGATTCACGAAATTGGTTCCCCTATTTTAAGAGTCGATAATTTTAGTTTCTCTCTGATTTTTTAACTAAAAAATGATGACGTAAGATGTTTTAAATAACGTGACACATGATATGATGATGTAAAATGATTAATAACTATGAAATTGAAATAAAACGTCGTCAAAACTCAAATTTCAACTTCGAAACTTTTTAATTTTTTTTAATTTAATTAATGCATTTAGATGATTCTATATAATAGAATTGTATGTCATGTTGTTAAAATTATGTCAAATCATCGTTTTCTAGTTCAAAAATATAAGAGATGAACAAAAACTGTCGATTTTTAAAATAAAAAACTAAATCTGTAAATTAGTAATAATAGAAAGACTAAAACTGCAATTAAGCCTAAATTATATTTGTGGTTTAATCTGTTTATAGCATGTTATCATGAAGATCTTATGTAAGGCAAGACACTATTGATGTTTTTCCGTATAATACTGACTAACCTTGATCAGACACTTTTGTTCGTAGAGTAGTAAGTAATTTCTTTACTCGGACCAACTCAAAGTTAGAAGAATCATGTGAGATTTATTAATTGTTGGCATAAGCCTATAAGTGACTATTATGTGGATTAACATGTATATCCTTGCGAGTTTGGAAGAATGGCTCTCTCTCTAGGATGGTGTAGAATATAACAACGAATTCATTTAATGATTGTTAAACTTAGTTGTGTTTTAATTACGAAACGACTCAAGGAATCAAGGGCTTACAACTTGCAAATGATCTAAGGGTATACGAAGGTATCCGTGAAAAATTATTGTTTAAAGCTCATCTAAGACATACGGAAGAAGAAAGAATTCGATGGTCATACAAGACATTTTGTGCAATAAATATGAGATTTGGAAGTAGACTTTAGAGATTTGTATTTTGTTAATATTGGAAATTTTAGGCAACAATGTTGCCCGGGGTACTTGTTAAAAGTATTCTAAATAATGTCGAGGGAATGTTGATTGATAATTATACTCCATTAATGTTATTTATAATTTTTGTACATTTGGATTTAATTGAGTTTTAGATATTTTTTCAATATAGTCAGATACTTAGAGAGAAAAATAGAAAAAATTATGCTTGTACCTTCCATCACAAATCTTCTAAATATCCAACTATGATCTTAACTTTAAAAATTAATCTATCCATCACAAGACTCCAAATGTCTTTTAAAGAATTCAAAATAAGTTTTTCATAACACAAAAATATCTTAAAATACTCAAACTTTAAATTTTTTAAAGCAAAAATATAATTAAAAAAACTTAAAATATTTTTGTTGAAAAATAATAATTCACAAGTACCAAAAAAGTGTTTTTCAGTTTTGATTTTTTGTTTTAAAAATAAAAAATAAAATTGGTAATTTCTAAAAGTTGGGCAAAGGTATAATTTTCTCAAAACTGGGTCCCTGTCCAGATGGGGCAACTAGTTAAAGTGTGAAAAAAAAGAATATTCCAATAATATATTATTTTGTTCAAAATTAAAAAAGTGAATAAAAAGGAATGTAGGACAAACTGGGTATTTCAGAAAATATCAGAGGCACGAACGTAATTTCAAAGGGAAAGAAACCCTAGTCTATAAATACGATATACACGCTAAAATTTCAACTCCTCTTCGCTCTCACTCTCTGGTCGCTCCGTACCCTTGTTTGGCCGCAAGAACCCTAACATCAGGAGCGATCCCAGACAGAACTACTATTTCATCATGTTGGTTTACCAGGATCTCCTTACAGGTAATCTAATCACTCTCATCGATGCATCGCTTCTATATTTATTTTTTCAAATTTCCGTTTTTTTTTTACTATCATTCTCTCATAGATCTATTTCAATTCCGCATCTCAATTGAATTTTTCTTATTATTTGTTGGATCTCCCACTTACTTTATTTTTTGTTTTGATTTCAATTGATTCTTATGTTGTTGCACTATCATTCATGTTATAGTTATTTTTGCATAATGATAATAGCTCGATTTATTTTTTTCATTGATATAACGAAAATTATTTCTACACGTTGTATTTTCATGTTCAATAAGTTCTTAGTTTATTAATTCGTTAACTAACTGTTCTTTTCTTGATTCTCATATTTTGTTTTATTTGGTTGTACTTGAATTTCATATAGTTTTTTTGATAGTTAAGATGAGATTGAGGCATTCTTTCAAAATATGACAGCGAATGTTGCAATTTGATATGATTCTGAATTCTGTATGCTTTGAAAGCTTATAGAAGTATTAGTTTAAGGATTTGCCACTTTATTATTATAAGAATAATAATGATAATGACCCAGTTGCTGCAGTCGAGCAATCTGGTCCATTCATTGGATTGAGATTTGATGTTTCACATCCCAAGTTTAATTAATTTTTGATCTGATTTGCTAAGATGGAACTTGAATGTTTTTATCTTAATCCAACTGAATTGCGCGACTGCAGTAAATTAAAGAATCTATTTTAGTTTTTATTGCTTATGTTCGAAGTATGGTTTATGGAAATTTGTTACCCAATCTATAATTATGTTTAGAATGCATTGTTTCACTCTTATAAATTTGATTTTTTTTAGTAGTATTGTTTCACTCTTTCAAATTTAATTTTTTGAAGTAGTATTGTTTCACTCTTTGATCATTTTCTTATGCGTATGTATTTTTGTTTTGTTGTGTACTGTATACTACCATGTTTTTTTATCTAATAATTGAATGCTTTGAGAATACTAACCGTACTAATGCCTTGCTTTGTAGGTGATGAGCTTCTCTCAGACTCTTTCCCATACAAGGAAATTGCAAATGGAGTGTTGTGGGAAGTTGAAGGAAAGGTTAGTTGGATGATGTTCAATTATATTTCATTTTCCAATTGCAATTATAAGAAAATTGTTACACTTGGAGATGATAACCTGAAAACTATTTCCCTTTGTTGTGCAGTGGGTTGTGAAAGGAGCAGTTGATGTAGACATTGGTGCAAACCCTTCTGCTGAAGGTGGAGAAGATGAGAGTGTTGATGACCAAGCTGTTAAGGTTGTTGACATTGTTGACACATTCAGACTTCAGGTTAGGCTAAACCACAAACCTCTATTTTTATCTTTGATAACAGAAAATAATCATTTTGATGTTGAAACATCTTTAATTTATTTCTGAGCTGTCAACTTGATATCAGAAAATAATAATTTTGTTGTGCGATCACTTTTTGTAGGAACAACCTGCTTTTGACAAGAAGCAGTTTCTTGTCTTTATTAAGAGGTATATCAAGTTGTTGACACCCAAACTTAATGAAGAGCAACAGGAAGTCTTTAAAAAGAACATTGAAGCAGCAACTAAATACTTGCTCCCCAAGCTCAAGGACTTTCAGTTGTAAGTGCTCCTCAATTATGAACATGCAAGAATGATTGATTGTTTCTTTGTTTTTATAGTTACATTTGTTTTATAATGTTTTTTATTTTAAAGGTTTTGTTATGATTTTTTGCATTGATTATTTCTTGTTAAATCAAGAAGACAATACTTGTTTAAACCTTTTCCGTGTCTTTTGGCATTCTATGAAGACTGAAATGGAGGAAGTTTAATGGAATGTGAAAAAAATATATATTTAAATTTACATATACTTAATCAAATAGAAAACATTTAATTACTTAGTTCTTTTTTAAATCCTTGAACCACAATCATTTTTAAATATGTTAATAATGTATATATTTTTAGTGCTTCATGAGACAATGCTTGAACCACAATCATTTTTAAATATGTTAAGGACCTGCTAATGTATATATTTTTAGTGCTTTATGAAACAATGCACTGAGTTTTAAGTCTTGTGCAGCTTTGTTGGCGAGAGCATGCATGATGATGGTAGCTTGGTCTTTGCCTACTACAAGGATGGTGCTGCTGATCCAACATTTATCTACTTTGCACATGGTTTGAAGGAGATCAAGTGTTAAGTGTTGTTCTGCCCTAGGTTTTCTGCCCCTAAGTTATCCTGTTTTTGTTCTACATCATGTTCTATGTTACTTGAGAGTTGAGACAATGATTTGGTATTTTTTATAATGATGTGGTTGTTTGCTCTTAATTATCATTCTATTTAATTTAATCTGGTTGGATACGAATTTATAAATAAGAGATTTTGCACATGTTTTAGAAGGCATGTCAGTTACCTCTTTGTTTTGTTGCTGACCTTCCCGTTTAGTTGCTACTATTGTAAGGAGTGTTAAAAAAACAAATTTTTTAACTATGCAAAACTCAATCGAATTGTTGATAAACTAAACTGATTTATAAAAATTTAGAATTAAAACTGTTTTTTCAAAAATAGTTTATTAATCAAATTTATTTTAAAAACTAAAACTAAACTGATTTTTAATTAAAAAAATCTAAAACGAACTGATTTTTTGTTAAATAATTAGAATGAAACTTGTGTTTTTAGAAATAATTATGGATAATTATGAATTCTTTGTAATCAAACTTCGTTCAAATGAAATTTGATGAAATTCATCGCATTAGAAGAAAGTGGCATGCTCACATTAATACCCCCAATTGCCAATACATTTGTTGATGCACGGGCGACATTATTGGGAACCCACAATGCTTACAACACTAGGTATGCTAGTGGTTGGTGGAATAGAAATGTTATTATTAGTTTGAATTGTTGTATTTAAAGTTTGAGAATTGTTTAGTTTTCCACGTTGTAACAACACTTACACACATGAAAATAGTTGTTTGTAAAACATGAATTAATACACATTGTAAGTTACTCTAAACTTGTCCCACTAGGCGTGCCAGCTTATCGGTGGTTTTTGAAAAAACCTACTAAACCCAACTTCAAATGAATGTTTAGTCATCGTTATCACGTGATCTTGGAAGAGTTAATTGGTAATTGGACATCCTTACGTGCATACTATATAGATTTCACATTTTCAATGATTATTGCTTCTTTTAAAAGGATAGTGATTTTAAAAAAAGAAAGACATGAAAAGACGAATTTGCATGTATATGAACTCGATTGAAGAGTAAACTACACTCGAAAATAAGGTTTTAGATAGCTAAAAATGTCGTGCACATAAACAAAAACTTTTAGAATGCAGGAAGTAAATTGCATAAAACTTAAACAAACAATATTATAAAGGTTGCAAAGAATTTAAACACAATATTAAAAGAAATGATATTAGAACACAACTCCAAACACAAATACAAACACAACTCATATGGGTTCCACATATTCTTTCTCTTCATTAAATTTCTCCTTTTTTTTTTACTTTCCCTCTTTTTTTTTACTTTCTCTTTTTTGTCTCTCTCTGTTCAAAGTTTTTTTTTTTGTCTTCCTCTCTAAAAATAAACACATTCATCTTCCCTTTCTTCCATTTCCTCATTTTTTCATTTATTTACAGATTTTAATCAAAATTTTTATGAAGTAACTTGAGCAACTTTATCTCCTCACTTGCAAGGTAACTTGGTACATTGTTTTGCTTATATATGATTTTTTTTTTATTTAAACACGTTTTCTGGGTTAGTAGATGGTTTTTCTGCTTCTGGTTAGTAATATAAACATTATTGGTTAATGAAGTATCATATGTGGTTAATGACTTATTTTTGTCTAAAATTTAGGGTTGTGAACTATTAATCAATCATGTTAATTATTTTTGTCTAAATATTAAGCTTCATCACTTTTAATCAATGATGTTAATCATATTTGAAATATTAAGTTTCATATTATGTGATTAGTAGTGTTTAAATTATGGATTTTTCTGATTTTTTGTTTTTGGTTAATAGTGTAGATATTATTGGTTAGTGAAGTACAATAGGTGGTTAATGATCAGATTGAATTATTTTTTGTAGTTTTTGTGTGACATTTGCGTTATCAATTGAAACTTCATGGATTGTGGTACTATTGAAGATGAAGGTATCAGGGTTGACAACCTTGATGATGATGACAACACATGTTGTTGGGAGCCTGCAACAGGGATGTGTTTTTCTTGCTTAGAAGAAGTCAAATCATTTTATGAAGAGTATGCTTTGAGAAAGGGTTTTGGGTGGAAGATTAGATCTTCAAGAAAATGGCAAGATGGGGAGCCCTGCTACTTAATTTTATCATGCTCAAGAGAGGGGGCTAAAGTGTCAAAAATTCCGTGTACGTTAAAAACACTTCCAACTAAGGTAAATAATTGTCCTGCCAAGATTGTTATTAAGTTGGATAAAGATGGATTGTGGTACATTACAAAATTTGAACCTGATCATACTCACGAGACAAGTCCTACAAAGGCAAGGTTGTTCAAATCTAACAAAAAAATGAATTTGCATGTAAAGAGAACAATACAAATCAATGATGATGCAGGAGTGAGGATCAACAAGACATTTCAATCTCTTGTTAAAGATGCAGGAGGACATGAAAACGTACCATTTTGTGAAAGAGACGTGAGGAATTATGTTAACAAGGAACGACGCGCAATAGGAAAAGAAGGTGATGGAAAGGCCTTGATAAGCTATTTCTGCCAAATGAGGGAACAAAATTTAGATTTCTTCTATGACATAGATTTGGATGATGATTTTCACGTAAGGAATGTGTTTTGGGCCGACGCAAGAAGTATAGTTGCTTATGAATACTTTGGAGATGTTGTGACTTTTGACACAACATAGTTTTGACTAATAAGTATGACATGTCTTTTGCTGCGTTTGTTGGTGTGAATCACCATGGTCAATCAACATTACTTGGAGGTGGACTGTTGTCAGGTGAAGATACAGATTCATTTGTATGGCTTTTCAAATCACGACTTCGTTGTATGCTAGGAAAGGCCCCTCTAGGTATTGTGACTGACCAATGCAAGGCTATGAAAAATGTCATTGAGTTAGTCTTTCCTAAAACTCGTCATAGGTGGTGTTTATGGCATATAATGAAAAAAATTCCTGAAAAGCTCGGTCAATATAGTGAATATAAAAAGATTAAGTTTACATTGAAAGAAGCAGTTTATGACACTGTCACAAAAGAGGCATTTGAAGAAAAATTAACTATCCTACTTCTAATCCTAAATCCCCCACTACGTCCATCCCACCTACTAGCCAACTCCGACAATAAAGCACCAGAAATTTGTAGATTTTTTGGCATATCTAAAACCCATTTGAATGGAGTTGTCATAATTTGAGTTTGATTTGCATTTGTCAAATGAAGGTTGATTTCATGCAACAAATTTGGTAAACACGCGTGTCTCGCACGTATCTGAAAAGTATGAATATATGGTTAATATTGATAAATAAATTGCAACAATACAAATACAACTAATATATAAATTTCTTACATTTTTTTCATTTGTCGGTGCCATGTCTTAAAGCATCAAAACTGTAAAAAAATAAATACCAACATTCAAAAACTGTATAATAATAATAATAATAATAATAATAATGTATTTGAACCGACAAAGACAAAAATAGAAACATAGAAGTCAAAAATATAAACCCTAAAAATAAAAAAATCCTAAACGAAGAAACTAAAATAGAAACTCTAAATCAATAACTCAAAACAGAAACGAACAAGCTAAAAATAGAAACCCTAAAAATAAAAAATTCTAAACAGAGAAGTAAAAATAGAAACCCTACATCAATAACTAAAAACCCTAATGATATAGAAAAGTAAACTTACAATGACTTAATAGTGCAAAACAGAGAAGATCAGCTGAACCAGCAGAAGCAAAAGATCGGCAGAAGATCGGCTATGTGTTTGCAAACGAAGAAGATCGGTGAAACAAAGAAGACCGACTAAACAGAGCAAACGAAGAAAACGAGATCGACAGAATGAAAACGGGATCGGCAGAATGAAAACGGGATTGATAGAGAAGATAGAGAAGAAGAGAGAGAAGAGAGAAAGAGAACGAGAAAGAGAGAGAAAGAGAAAAAGAAAAATTCTTAAAATGACCAAAATGCCCCTAAGTATGTATACGTATACGGTATATGAGTTGTATTTGTATTTGTGTTTGGAGCTGTGTACTGAATAATAATATAATTAAAGATTTGTAATACGCACTTGAATTCTAATAGATTAAGTTTGCTTTCAATTTAAGAATTGGTTTCACAATGTAAGTATTAAACTCCTTTGCCCTAATAAAAAATGCCATATATATACAAAAATAAAAAGTTATGTGTTCACTCTATGGCAAACCACGTTTGTGATAATTATTTTTAATGTGTAAATATATTATTAGTGTTAATGCATTAATGATTGACAAATATCACATATATCAATCTATTTTATTTTGTTCATATTTTTCGTGTTCTCTTCGACATTAATCTTTAAGATTATTTTAGCTAATGATATCGCTGTGGATATTCCCCTTGAATATTTTTATTGGTGCCTGTCTCAATGTATTTTATAATGTAATTAAGAATTAAGAAAGGGAAGAAGAGATATTTTGCATGTCGTGTCTTGGGTTTGGTATAACATGGTATCAAGAGTAGGTTAGAGACAAAACCATGTTAGATTAACAAGTGTGCCATGTTACCAACTTGGATTGTCGAAAAGTGTAGTATTGGTGTTGAATATACGTTTGGAAAGGATGGGACGTCCATCTAACTTAGTTCAACAAAATTTAAATAGTGATGATGTCTTTAAGTCAAACTTGTATTCCTATTTAATCCTTGGATTAATTAAGCCTCTCATGCTTTAAGCAAAAGCATTGACTTTTGTTGAAAAGAAGTGAACTGCAAGGTATGACCACCAATTTGGCATGATTGAAGAGGATCAATTCCTTTTTATTGTTTTTGTTTCCTTCAAAAGAAAACGAAATTAACGGTTGCTCTCCTTATAAATATCTTCTGCTTAATTCCTTATGTGATTCAAAGTTTCAAAGAAGATATACATTCGAATGAGGAACCAATATTATATGATATATTTTGTTGGATAACAAAAGATTTATTATTATTATAAATTTTAAAAATTATTACTTTAATGATGTATTTCTTTTTTGTTTACTTTGATTATGAAAATTAATAATATAATTTTTATTTATCTAAAAAAATGTATAACTTTGTTCAATTCAACTATTTCCTTTGTTAAAATTAATAAGACAACGGTGGTTATCAAATTTGTGATTATGTGAGGGAACCTAATTTTCATATTGTTGTTTCGAAGTTTTTTTTGGGGGTTCTACCATAAAAATTTCCCATAAGGAATAGAGATTAAATGTTATACACATATAAATAGAATTTTGAGATCAATTAAGTTTACATGAGTTATATATAAATTTAAATTTAACTGTCACATATGTAATTTTGTTAATTTTTTCTTAATCAAATGAACACTAATGATCATCTAACTGTCAAAGAATTTAAATTCAATACCTTAAAGTTATAAAGCTAAACTTTTATCTGTAAACTAAATGTTAAACTCTTTATCTTTCTCATAAATAAATTTAATTTTGTTGCATAAATAAAACTAATAATAAATAACCATCATTGTGAAAACTTTTTTACTTATTACTATTACTCTTTGCGATTTTGCACCCTTGTCCAATTATCATCAAGTTTTTGGAGTAACCACGGAATGTTTTTATTAATTTATTAATTTATCAACAACACAAAATAGTAATACATAAGAATTTATTTTTCTATCTTTTATTACATAAATATACAAACTTATTTTTGTTTCTATTTTTATTTTCTATTTAAAGTTTTAAAGTTTCAACACCTCAATAAAATATGATATATATATATATATATATATATATATATATATCATATCAACAGTTTTTTTGTCTCATACTCCTCTGTCTATTCTACATTATAAGTCATTCTAATAAAATATTTATCCCAAAATATTAATCATTTTATAATAACAATAAACTATAAATACTTTTTTTCTTTCTTTCTATTATATCATTTACTATTTATTATTCTTTTATTTTCCATTTTTTTAATTTGTGTTTCCCATACAATTAATGGAGAGTATTTTTGTGTGAAATTACATTTTTTAATTTGTGCAAGATTGTCAAAATGACTTACAATTTGGGATGGATGGGAAATAAGTATCATTAAATGGTACATACACATAATCTTTTAATGATAAAATGTATTTTATTGATTGAGAATATTTATTGATAGAGTTTGTTAATAATTAATTAAATAATTATGTGATTTGATATCCTTGGACGAAGTTCAAATTTTATTAAACATGGTTTTATAATAGTCATTAATGCTATTTTAATTAATAAAAATATATCTCTTTTCATTTTTTAAAATATAGTAAAAAAATAATTAATATTAATTGATATCCTAAAATAACAAATAAAATGAAACAAACAATATGTAAATGATTTTAATTTACATTGCATTATCAGTGTACACATTTTTTGCATTATCAAACGGATTAAAAAAACTACATTTGCATTAGTACAAAAAACGGATTAAAAAAAATCACATTTGCATTAGTGCAGAAAGCATATTCACATGGTTATAACTTTAAATAAAAATCAATTATATTTAAGAATAATCAAAATTCAAGGATAATCAAAATGTAAAAATCAATTACAAACTTTTAAAACAAACAGAGCCTTATTTTCCAATCAAATCACGTTTGTCGTTGGCAAAGGTCAGTCAATACGTTAGTCTTGGTTGAACTTGGAACCAAACATATTAATACCAATACGAGGACCACCCACCCTAAAGTAAAAAACCATTAATTATATTTATTTATTAACATTGTACTTGTGTCATAAAATCTTCGTTTATGGTACTCCCAGTGCTTTTGATATTATCCTATTCAAAACATTATACGGGTCCCTTGTGCATCGTACTCTTGGTTAAAAATGTCCTATTACCAAATTGTCCATAAATGCTTCTTACTAACTTGAGAAAAAATATCTTACTTAGTTTTGACATTAAGATTACGCAGCCTTTACCTTAATGGCATAAAGACATTAATTAACTGTGTGCATGTGTTATATGCTACCGTTGGGTTTCAACACAAGCATTCTATGCCTTTCCGTTGGATACTTGAACTCATGGTACATTTTTTTCTTTAAATGCGTTACAAATATTTTTGGAACAGGAAAAATATCAAATGAAAACATATAACTATTGGAGTAAACTAAGCGTGAAAGATAAGTTTGAAGATATATAAATCCGTGGTCTTTAAGATTTTGAGAATGAAAGTGTAATGTTCAGTGATTTTTAATCTAATGTGAATGTTATATGGATTTTAAGTTTTCTTCGTAATAATTATTATCAAAATTGATGATGATTTATTACTTGTTTGGTTTCGTGTTCAAAATCTTCCAACACAAATTTATTATGTGAAATGTGACTATGTTATCAAAAGAAATATTTTGTTATTTATTTTTTAAATCAATTATATATATATATATATATATATATATATATATATATATATATATAATCATGAGTGATTTTTATATCGAGATTTAGCTAATTCACTTTATAACTACCTATTTTAGATGAGAAAAATTTAAAAATATTTTTTTAAAAGTTTAAATGCACTTTAGTCCATTGTTGTACTTGAAACAAGTTTTAGTTCTTTAGTTCGACAATTTTTAAAATTTTTTTCCGTTCAATTTTAAGATTTTATATATATGACATATTCATTAATGACATAATATTATAGTCGATGACATTCTCAAGCTCATTTGGTTCAATTTATTATCTCAGCTAGATTTTATGATTTAATATGATTTAAATTATATATATATTAAATACATTAGCATTATTAATTATTAAATAACAAATTTAGTTAAGAATTATCAACCCTAATTAGTTTACTCCAACTATTCATCATTTTCTTTCTTCCTCGTCATTCCATCTTCCATGTCTCTACTTCAATTGTTGTTGACTTCTATTGACATTCACCACCATTCTTCCCTTTGCGCTATTCCTTCATAACCTCATAATGATGACAGTGAAATTAGGCTTGACTTTGATAACCGAAACCTTGCTCCTGAATTTGGCAAGGAAATCCGGGAGAAATCAAGAAATATGAGTCCATGCTCCTAAATTTGTCTAAAAAATCCGAAAGAAATCAAGGAATAGGAGTCCTTGGATGCAAGTTTGGTTAGAAAATATAAAAGAAATAAAAGAATACGAGTCATTGCTCCCAAATTAGACTAGTCGATCATAAATAAATAAATAAATGAGTCATTACTTCAAAAATTGAAAAAAAAATTAGATAGAAATCATATTTGTCCAAAAGTTCAAATTTAACATTCTTATTATTTTGGTTTTTTTATTTTTTTATGAAATTTTAAAAATATAAAATTGACTTGATGATTAATACAGAAGAATTAAAAAAGAACTGATAAAAAAAATTAATAATTTAATCTTCACTCTTAATAAAATACTAATAATATTAACGATACTGATGTTAGACATTAAAAAAAAATGTCACCTTAAAATAAAATACACTCATAATTCGATGATGAAAAAAAAAAAATCCTAAAAATAGGAAAAAATGGTAAATATAAAATAATTTTATATTTACATCTAATGAGTATTTTGTATTTTCTCAAATAAGAAAATGTCAAAATCGGTTGCATGAAAGACAAAATGTTGTTTCTTATTTTATTAAAAAATTTACATTCTTAGTAATGACATGCTCATTAAACTTAAGTAAATTAGGAAATGTGTTTAAGCCTTATTGTTATTTATTATTTTAACCTGTAAATGTATTGTTAGATTTGGAAGACCGCTCAGTCGCGGCACCGTTTGTCTTGATTCATAATGTCCAATTAAGCATACGTCGTTTTTTATTAAGGGTGTATTAGTCTTTTAATACTCATCGGTTCGTTCAACCTGAACAATCGACACATCAATAGATAGCCGTTTTATATTGGTTTTGAAATTGCGAGGATTATGATTAATAATCATCACAACGTTTATATCAACTAATCTTTAATTAAATTAATCTTCAACCAAACTTGCATTTCATTTTCTCCCTCTGTTTCGCATTCGAAAACCTCTCTCTCTCTCTCTCTCAAACGAAAGCCATTTTGTGGTTACTCATTGGAAAAGAGAAAATAGAAACTCAGCTACAGAAGAAACATCGCTATCGTTTTCAGATCTGAATCACAAATACCGAGTCGCTGCAATTTCTGTTCACTTTTTCCGATTTGGTTTCCCCTCACTTTCATGTTCTTCTCGTGAGTTTCGCCTTTTTTTTTTGTTTCTAAATTCATTTTATTCAATTTTCCTCGATATTTTTGTTGTTGATTTTTTTTATTCTAATTGTGATGATTTTGTGATAAGAAGCGCGCGTGTAACAGATCTTAAAAATTGGCGCCTCAACGACGTTCCCAGCGCCACGTGGCTGGCCAGATGCCACCACAGGGTAATGCCGCAGCCGCCGCTCTTTACGATCAAGCTGCCGGCGGCTCCCTGCAAAGTTCCGCCACTGATGCCGGAGACGCCGTCATGGCGCGGTGGCTTCAGTCCGCCGGCTTGCAGCATCTAGCCTCTCCGCTTGCTTCTTCCGGCATCGACAATCGACTCCTCCCAAACCTTCTCATGCAGGTATCGTCTCTCCTCTTACGAAGATAGCAACCTCTTTTATGTTGCATTTTCTGCTTTAATTTTTCTTTATTATAATTATTTGGCGTTGGAGTGATTTAAAATTTGAAACACTTGCTTATGTGGTTATATGTATATGCTTTGTGAAATTGGACTTTGGGATATTTATGAAACACGTACACTGGCATCACACTCATAAGTAGACACAAGTAATAATTCAAGAAAATCGAAATTATGGATTGTAACCACTAACGACATGTGTTGGACTACTGCACTGATATGTAGGCACAAGTAATAATTTAAGGTAATCGAAGTAATTGAATGTGACCACTAACCACATGTGTCGGACATCTGACACACCTTCAATCTAAGGAGCGATACTGTGATTTGCAGGATAATTATGTATACCACTATCTTTTTGTTAGAGGTTTACATTTGCCTGTAGTGTGGGTCAAATTTGTGAAATGTTGTGTGTATTTTCTTTTTGGTAGTATATGAGGTGACTTTGGATGAATATTATATATGATACTTGGGTAGGGTTATGGAGCACAGTCTGCTGAAGAGAAGCAGAGGCTTATGAAATTAATGAGAAACCTCAATTTTAATGGGGAATCTGGTTCAGAGCTGTATACGCCCAACTCTCAAACTTTTGGTGGAATGGGGTCAATGGATGGGTTTTATTCTCCTGAGTTTAGAGGGGATTTTGGAGCTGGGCTTTTGGATCTTCATGCCATGGATGACACAGAGCTTTTGTCTGAGGTATGAATATGATTCATTAATATATCATAATGTTGTAGGCTTAGTTTGGCCAATTTCCTACATATTATTGAGAAAATATATTCCGCTTGTAGTGCTGTTGTGTGTATCAGATAACATGAAAATTGCCGGTTATATAACCTAGTAGGAGCAAAAGTTTTATAACTGTTTATACTACAATTTTTGTTGGCAATGATGAAAAACTAGGTTATAACCTTATTTAACCAGCAATTATACAGCAATCTTGAATCTGAATGTCTGAACCTTCAGCACTTTTGTTTCAATCATTTTTTCAAAGGTCATGATTATTCTCTACGATCCCGTATAGTCCTGCATTCAACTTAAATTTCTTGTAATAGTCGGTATCTGCGTTCTCATATATTCTCTATTTTTTCCCCGCTTATCAGCATGCCATTTCAGAATCTTTTGAACCATCACCCATCATGCCTGGAGCATGCGAAGATGATTTCTATCCAATTAACAGCAAGCTGGAAAGAGAAGCAGATGCTGATTCATCAATTTACTTACCTATGAATGAGAAAGAGAATAGTACAAGGGAGAATAATGTCGCCAAGATTAAAGTTGTGGTATGTTAAAATTTTATAGGCACCTACGTATACATGCATAGCTTCACACTTTATGATAAAACGGATCCTATGAATGAGAAAGAGAATGATACAAGGGATCCTTCTTTTGTCGCTGTTTTTATTTCAAAAATTTATGTTAAATTTTTTCTTTCAAATGCATGGTATAGGTGCGCAAAAGACCTTTAAACAAGAAGGAGCTTGCTAAGAAAGAGGATGATATTGTAACTGTATCTGACAATGCATATTTGACGCTCCATGAACCTAAACTTAAGGTTTGTTTAGATATTGGATCCAAGCTCTATTTTTTGTTCACACACACACACACATACACACACACATATTCAGTTCAAAAGTTGTTCCCATTCCCTCATTATTAATCATCTTAATGTTATTTGTTTTTAAGTTTACTGCTCAAAGACCGAGTGTCTGTTTGATCATGACAGGTTGATTTGACAGCTTATGTGGACAAGCATGAGTTTTGTTTTGATGCTGTTCTTGATGAGCATGTTACCAATGATGAAGTATGGCATCTCTTATCCAAGATCAAACTTCACTATTGTTTACTAATTTAGTAACTCGTTTCAATTGTCTTCATACCTATTGGCTCCTTTGTGTGGTACTTGTGGTTTAAGGAAGTGATCTTGGTTTGTTTTGTTTGATCTAAGGCACTATTGGTTTATAATAACAGGTATACCAAGCTACAGTTGAACCAATTATTCCAACAATTTTTGAACGAACCAAAGCTACCTGTTTTGCTTATGGTCAGACTGGTGAGAAATTTTATTTGTTATTGATATCAGACCTGTGTCAAATTTATCATTATTGTCCAGTTTTACATATTAAATTGTTTTGTTCTTTAATATTATATATTTATGCGGATTTTTCAGTGTTTGAACTTTGCTAGTTTGTTTATACATCATAGCATTTGTTGCGGGTTCATGATGTTGTCAGTGTTTACCTATTTATTCAAGAAGAAAATATAGTGATTCTTTGTCTTTTAATTTTTGTTTTTTTTTGGGTGTGGCGTGTTGAGTTGTTCTTGGCTGTTATATGTGACATAGGTCAACATATTTACCATTTTTTTTCTTCACCTGGGTTTGAACCTGGGTCCTCTAATTCTTAACCCTTAGCTCAAACCAACTGAGCTACCCACCCAAAAATATTCACAGGGTTCAATCCTCCCCCTCCAACAAAATACTAACTATACTATATGGCAAAAAAAAAAAAAAAACTAATTATACTAAAATTTGCTTATAGTTTTTTACAAAACAAAATGTGTAATTTTTGGCACCATATAAGTTTATTTTTCCATGTTCTATTGCTGTACTTGATCCTTGGACAGGCATTTTATCACTTATACATTACTTTGTCACTAATAGTCTTTATTTTCAGGAAGTGGTAAAACATACACAATGCAACCTTTACCACTCAGAGCTGCAGAAGACCTTGTTCGACAGTTGCATCAGCCAGTTTATCGGAGTCAGAGATATAAGTTGTGGCTTAGCTACTTTGAGATATATGGTGGAAAGCTATTTGATCTTCTTAGTGACAGAAAGTGGGTATTTCTTTCCTAATTAGTGATCTTTTATATGAACATGCTAGGTATTTTATGTTAATGTATTATATGATGGTGTTGCATAACAGTACAATTTGTCCTTAAGCCATTATTTTTACCTTGGTGTAAGTGCGCTGCATGTGGATCTGGGCCTTTGTGACAGCATTTTTCATGTCTTCATCAAGGATTCAGCTTCTTAATAAATACTCCCTCATGTCCTTTTTATAAGAGACAATTGGGTTATAATTTAGTCAACAAAAGTTGATGTATTTTTGAAATACTTCAACTTTTGTTGACTAAATTATAACTCAATTATTTCTATTAAAAAGGACTAGAGGGAGTATTTGTTATAATATCAAGCACCGCCACTAAATTTTATCCTTCGCCAAGCATTAATTTTTCCTTATTTTTGACCGTACAGGAATGAAAATATCTATATGTCTCAGCTAATATACATTTACAAATGTCATCTTGGCATCTTGCTTACTCAATGCTACAACCTGCATGTTTTATTTGTTCTTTTGTGCATGCTGTGTTAATAAATTGGTGAATGGTGATTTATTACATTATGAATAGGAAACTTTGCATGAGGGAAGATGGACGGCAACAAGTTTGCATTGTAGGACTGCAAGAATTTGAAGTTTCTGACGTTCAAATTGTCAAAGAATTCATTGAAAAGGGAAATGCTGCAAGAAGTACAGGATCCACTGGTGCTAATGAGGAGTCTTCCAGGTCACATGCTATCTTGCAATTGGTTGTAAAGAAGCACAATGAGGTCAAAGAGAGCAGGCGAAACAATGATGGAAATGAGGCAAGAAGTGTGAAGGTTGTGGGGAAGATTTCTTTTATTGATCTTGCTGGAAGTGAAAGAGGTGCTGATACTACTGATAATGATCGTCAAACACGGTACTTCTACATTTGAATTATTTGCTTAATAAATTAAACTCCTTCAAGTGAACTGCTTGACAGTTCTTTCTAGAATGTTTCATGCATGCATGGGTATTTATGAACACCTCATGACAAATTTACAACGTGTTTTCGACAATTTTGGCGAATAAGCCGACTTTCTAGGGGGCATAGTTCAGTTGGATCAATATTGAATATGAGAAAACTCTACAGAAATTATAAGTGTTCTCTTTTCCTTTTTATTTAGACTTTTTTACTCAAGAATACCTGGACTATCTTTAATATGAGAGCAGCAGTAAGAAACATAAACCATATTAGTTGGTTAATTAAATGCTATGACTCAGTATCGAGAGCAAACTTAGGAATGATATTAACACTGAATAAGTTAAAACAGAGGGAATAAATCCCCGTTACAATGAGTATGTATGAGCAAACAAAATAAATTGACAGTGGATGGAGTTATACCTTGCAGACATGGAAAACTTAATGAATAGTAACAATAGAAAACCCCTTTCCTGAGGAAGAAGAACCAACTTCTCCACTCAGAGCCTAGCTCAATCTTCCCTTCACTATTTTCTTGATATCCTTTCTAGTGTCTGCCCTCCTCCCTTCTCCGTCTCATTTCCTATTTATAGAATCTTCTCACCCACTCGCTCACCCTCTACCATGTGGCACTTTCTGTTATTTCCCTACTTTTCTCTTTCAATCAAATGCATGCACGGCTTTCCTCCCACTAATACTTTCTGCTGTGCTACACCCTCATGTCTTCTTTGATTCTTTCATAGACCTGAGGTGCAGGTCTCCACTTATAGGTCCAAACTCTTTCTCTACCCTCTTTTACTCTTCTGTGTAATGGGCCTGTCATGAAACCATCTAATTGTACAGACTATCTATTTTCTAATTAATAGTTTTGGATTACAAAAAATTCTCAGAAGCTTTTCGGTAGTAGCTACTAATTTTATTAAATATGTAATTATTAGTTGTCTGTATTGGAATATTTGAGTTATTGCTTCCATACTTTTGAAACTCAACTATGTTTAATAATTCAGAAATCAGAAGATTACAGATTTCCACAAATTGTTACTATAATGCAAGATTACATAATCTAGTCCACAAAAATATTGGCTATTTGTTGTCTAAATTTCATGATGTTGTTGAGTTAACTGCTGAAAATCAGATTTGGTGGATTCCTATCATTCCTCCCTCAAGGAAATTTTACTTGTTAAAAATTCAAATTCACTCTGCAATTTTTATGTATCTCTACCATAGGATTGAAGGAGCCGAAATCAATAAGAGCCTTTTGGCTTTGAAGGAATGCATTCGTGCTTTAGACAATGATCAGATCCACATTCCATTTCGAGGAAGCAAACTTACAGAAGTGCTTCGTGACTCCTTTGTAGGCAATTCAAAGACTGTTATGATTTCTTGTATATCTCCAGGTGCCGGGTCTTGTGAACACACACTTAACACTCTAAGATATGCTGATCGGTATGTGTTTGTGTATCATATGCTCAAACGTTACATTCCATAACACGGTGCAACTGTTCTTTCACAGGCATTTATTTACTGTTTCATCTTAATATGAACAGGGTTAAAAGTCTATCCAAAAGTGGAAATCCTAGAAAAGACCTGATCCCCAATTCTGTACCACAATCTAATAAGGATGTTTCATCCACATCAACCCTTCCAGCTAGTGCTGCTGCAGAGGATTTTAGCGATCAACGTCAAGAGAAAACAATGGATCTGGGCAGGAGGCCACATGACAAGGAGAGTACTTTGTACAGCTCTGCTGCTACTGCTGACAAACATTTACCTAGTATTTCTTCAAATTACCTATCAAATGGGCGAGAAGAAAAAGGCTTGACTTCTGCCTCAATGGAGAGAGAGAGGGAGAGGTTTGAAATGAAGAACTCTTATAATGATTCTTCCAGTCAAAAGATGAACTCTTATTCACAAAATGATACAGATGATAAAGTGCAAAAGAAGAACTCCTATAATGATTCTTCCAATCAAAAGATGTATTCTTATTCACAAAATGATACAGCTGAGAAAGTGCAAAAGGTGTCTCCCCCACGCAGGAAAGTTTCTAAGGATGAGAAGTCTGAGAGGCCTGCTAAGTTAGCATCAAGGGATTATAACAATGTTTCTGATGTCTTGACCACAAGTTCCAAGCAGCAGATCACAGGGAACCACAACACTGTTGCCACTGGATCAAGGCTTCATGAAGCAGAATCTGCTCCTGACAAGAATATCAATGCAGTTCTCGAGGTTTGTAAAATATGTTGGATTAATGACCTATTCATTACCAGTTTTCAGTTGAATACAAAGTATTAATTTCTCTAATGTACTATTGTACTTTTGCAGGAGGAAGAAGCACTAATTGCTGCTCACAGGAAAGAAATTGAGGACACGATGGAGATTGTTCGTGAAGTAAGTTGTTACTTGCTTTTCTTTAGGTTACACATCAAATGTTAGATTTATAAGTGCTTGGTCACTTGACAACTCAAATTTTGTGCTGCGGCTTTTTCGCTTTTTTTTGTGCTCAATCATCATGAATGATATTGCTTTTGTTTTCAGGAAATGAAACTCTTGGCTGAAGTGGACCAACCAGGAAGCCGTATTGACAACTATGTGACACAATTGAGTTTTGTGCTTTCTCGCAAAGCAGCTAGTCTTGTGGGTCTCCAAGCTCGCCTTGCAAGATTCCAACATCGACTAAAAGAACAGGAGATTCTAAGTAGAAAAAGAGTTCCCCGTTAATAAGAGATTTGGTTTCTCTCTGTATTCTCATATTTGTAAGTCATATAGTTGAAAGGTTTTGTTTGATGTTAACTGATCTTTTACTTTAAGTTGGATACATATAATTAAAATTACCTACATGTATATGCTCTTTTTGTGATGTTTTAGCCTTCTCAGGCCTTTTCAAATTTGACATAAATATATTAAGTTTGACAGGGCAAAATGAAAAAAATGAACTGAAATTTGACACATAAATAAAATCAATGCTTCTCCCGTCCATCCTCTTAATGGAAATTTATAAAATTTTGTTTTTAATATTTGGTGCTACTATTCAACGTTGATTAGCTTGAAGTAATGCTAGAATATATTTCCTAGACTGATTGCATTTAGTAGAAAACGTTGATTTCGATTTTTAAGATTCTATTTAAAGTGGCTTAGAAGATCCGATCATGGGACATAGAAGAGTGATAGCAACATTCTATAACATTGTCTAATACACTCATCTTCTTATACTCTCATTCTCTTATATAGATCAATAGTTATTTAAGTCTAAAATGCCATGCTGCAGAGACATCACAGTGCAGGTATGGTGGGTCTACATTGTTTTTAGAGTAATGGATAACCGTCTCTAATATGCCATGTTCAGATCTATGTTGCAGTGCACATTTGATTTGAATGAAAAGTAATTTTTCCATGCCGCAGAGAGTATGAATAGCAAATTTTTTTTGCGAACATTATTCTTCACATTGACTAATAATACTTCTAGTTTTGCCTCGAAACCTTAGTTTAGCTAAGAATATGTTTTGCAAAAGTTGTTCTTCACTTTGAATTTTACAAGAAATATATTTAGAATAAAGAAATTCAAACATAAATCAAATTTATTAAAAATTAGGTTTGACGTGCTCAAATGCCTGCCGCAATCTACTACCTATGAAATCATCATCCTTTTCTTTCCATTCAATTTCCTAGAAGAAAAGATCAAACACTATGAGCAAAAATACTGCATTCTCTACAAAGCAAAAATGAATATAAAGAGAATGGCGAGGAAGCAATATTGCCATTACATAGTTAACACCTCAATCTCATCTAATAAATCACTCTCGTATACTGTATATACAACCTACTGCGTTCTACACAACGGACTTGCTAGACCTAGGCACTGGGACCGTATGTGTGGTCAGTTCAGCTTCAAAGCAAGCAAATGCTCCAATTCCAGAATGACTATTGTCAAGACATTTCCAGAAGTGAAGGATCCCAATTAGTGCTGCCAAAATTCCTATAATGACGCTGGAGTATTGGATTAGAATGCTGATGAATGGTCACTCCTTTGTTTAGTCAGCTCTCAATCTCAATATCTCCTTAGCTGTCCTGCGCCGGAAGTAAGGCATGTGTTCCTATAAATGGAAAGAAAACTTCAGTTGACTCTAAAAAAGGTAGTAATCTAACGAAACAAGTTTCCTGAGGCTCACGATATGCATCACTGAATCTTTTAAACTAGCAAGGAAAAAATGGTAATAGATTAATTTTGGTCATGCCGTGCACAATTTACAGAGACAACAGATTTTTTAAAGAATGGAATGTTTCTAGCAATTAAAGACACTAGAAAAACATTCTTCCCAAAAATATTGAATGGATGAATGGATGCTGACTACTTGCTGTGTTTCTGATACTGAAAAATTTCCAACAATTGATTTTAATTTCTTGTTGAGCACAGTAATTGGCTATTGAATTATGCACTTGAGAAAAAGGAAAATATTTCAACAAAATACATGCAAATGCATAATTTTCCTGCTACAAAATGAAATGCTTCATATCCTACCTGGTTAAAACACAGCCCCAGGCCTCGGCTATAAAAGTCGGCATATTTGATCATAAACACACCACAATCGAACCTGTTCAGTTACAAAACTTATGTTTAGAAAACAATTCACTAAAAACTTTGCTAATTTGAACAATTCGGAGTTGCAATAAATCCTGAGAAGTTGGAGAGTCAAGGAGACAATAAATGTAAGGAATAAAAATAAAAATTGAAAAGATATTAAAAAACTATTGATGTCAAGATATTTTCATTTTCATTCATTCCAATTAATAACTCCAATTGAAAAGATATTTATGATTAACTTTCAGTTTCCTAATTTAATAAATTACTCCAATTAATAACTCTTCCGAGTATTGCCATACTATCAAGTTTTGGTGACCATGAACTATGTGGCTTACTACCAGTAACTATTACCAATGGCCAACTTCGAATTCACTTGGGAGGAACAGCAATATTAAACTTCAATTAACAATAAATTTAGTTTTAATTATTTTTTACTAGAAGTTTTAACTTCAAAGTCAAAACTGTAAGAAAAATAGATTCATTATGTAAGGGTAGTTTGAGAGCCAATAAATATGCATCTAGAAGATTAAGGATACATTCTTCAGAAAAACTTAATAGGTTCTCTTCTCTATGAGAGAAGATGCACTGATAGGTTTTTCAGTTAAAAATGGTGGATAGCAACAACCAATTTTTCATTGGAGATATCTCGCAAAACTAAATGATTATCATGATTTGCAGAAGATCGGAATACAAACCCATTTTCCTGCTCAGGAAGGTCTTCCACAAGTTCTTTCTCCCATGTGCTTACATCAATATCTTTTCCAGTTTTGTCCTTTACTTCGTCTTCGAAGTATCTAGCCTGGGAAACATGAATGAAAAACATTAGATAAATCTTACAACAGAGCAATGGCTTAAATATAAAATGTCAAGGCTTCAATTTGTTGCTTGAACATAAACTAAGAAGAGATGACACTTAACACAGTGGCTACATCTTTAACCCAACAAACTGAATATATTTATGTTCAATTCAACAACCACCTCGACTATGTGGCCAAGGTTGGTTTGTTTTCAAATTCAACAGAACTTTAGCCATGAGCAATTGATGAAATCATTTGCCCTTGGCTTAATCTCAGGTGACTTGTTGACTATATGTACTAAAATAAAAATGGCACAATATTCCATCAATTGAACAGGAAAAATAGAAGGCGGTATTCAAATTCAAAAAAAAAAAAAAAAAAAAAAAAAAACTCAAGAAGACATTCTAGGTTGAGTTAGATTACTTCTAATATCCTTTAATTAGCAATATGCAACTTGGTAAATGAAATTTACAATTAAAAGATAGACCAAAAACTTTACCAGCGTTTTTAGCACACGCCTATCCTTTCCTTTCAACGAGTCAAGATACTGGAATTTTGCATCTTTTTTATTGATAACCGCCAGGCACCAGTGAATTTCTCGATGGATTGGTATAAATATCTGGTAATGCCAACAAATCAGGTAAAAGATCAGTGTCAAAATGAGTTAGTTAGTTCAAACTTCAATTGGCTACAAGAAACAGAAATATTAGTTAGTTCAAACTTAATTACTTTATCACAATCAAGTAGATTGTATCCCAATTTCCTTTGAGTTGTCCATCTTCGAACAGATTTGAAATCATATCCATCCCTGCCACTTATTAACTGGCAATAAACATTCAAAATAAAAAGAATCAATATATGACCATTATGACTAAATAACATATTATAAATATAGATAAATGCACATGCAAGAGCATTGGTGTGCACATGCACACTCGCTAATACTCCTAAATGCACATGCATAAAGTCATGTTGTTAATCATTCACGCCAACACTCTGACAAAGATAAGTATGTGATCAAGACTCAAGTAGTGTATAGTTTTGATTTCTATAAAAGCTCATAATAAAATAATGAGAAAATTACATACACCCTACCTTAAGAAAAGCTTGAATTGCACTTCCCTCTCCTCTTATGTTAAAATCTACACTCCCCACCCAAAAGATATCCTCTTATGTTATGTCATTTGAAATGATTATAAGATATGCTTGTGCCAAATGAAACAATATGAGAAGTGCTTGCAACACTCTCTTTGACAGTCCCTTTCTTGGGTATCACTTCATGTGGAACCCATTCCTAAAGTAAGGGGACCCACATGAATTTCACCCATAAAGATGGAGTGTTGGAGAGATTGTGGGAGTTATTACTAGCACTCTTCAACAATATTGACCTACAGCGAGGACTTATAAGCATGATGTATCTGGAAATGGAATACAACTTCAACGCCACAGGAGAGCATCTAGAGATTATAAAAATCTAAAAAGGAATTAAATATATACAATGTGAATAAAATGGTGGTTTTGCAATTTAGGTAGTAATAATAACTTGGTGAAGTTGAAGGGCTCTTGACCAGGAAAATCGCAGTTTTTTAAATGCAAGGGCTAAATGCAGTGCTATTGAATTGGAAGCCCTCTGTCAACGGTTGGTTTTAGGCGCTGGCAGCAGAGTGTCAAAACAACAGACTCAACATCAGAAAAATTTAAAATAAATTGGGTGATTGAAAAACCCTTTGCTGTTCCTTGTGGCATAGTTGGATCCAAATATATTGTTTGAAATATTAACAAATGCCAAAAACGAGGTATATTTTCAGGCATTTGATAATAAAATAGTGAAGATTTTTCCATAAAGAGTTTAAAAGAGAAAGAGAGATAAGAGGAATGAAAGAAGGGAAATTGTAGGGAATATCAAATGCAGGTTACTTGAAATTGACTTAAATGCTCATCACTATTGTGTCTGAAACCATTTCAATAAATTGTCAAACTGTAAAAAAAAAAAGAGGATGCTAAACACACACAAGTTCCGAGGTTCGTATTCCCTATATATACATTCACATATGTTAGCTATTAGCTATAACAGGGTTTTGGAGCATCTACTGATTAATATATGGAGAAAGCAATATCCTGTTTGAAACAAGAATCAGACGACAATAATTTGTTGGTCAACACAAAAAATGGTAGAGGAAGAGGAAGAAAATGGCTTCCTCTACTTAACAATGGTAGTTATCTGAAGGTATAATAGTTTTTCTAAGCCAACATCCTACCTTTTTGTAGAAAAAGGTGTTGAAAAAATGACATTTCAAAAACTTCTGTGGTTCTCTTCGTTCCCTCTCTTTCAGCAACTCAAGATACAAATTTATCACCTGCACAATTAAGGTAAATCCATCACAACATTTCATGGTGCAACAATATCAGATCATGATATAATTTCATATATGTTATTCTTTTTAGTAACTCAGAAAAATGATCAACAAACAAGATCACCTCATCATTTAACCATGCACCCGGGAGAAGGCACCGAATCTTTTCTCCAGATATCTCAATATTAGAACTCTCATGGGTAACCAAGATCTTCCTCCTGTAGAACAAAACCCTCCATGAGCTACAACAGATTAAACACCACTAAAAAACATATAGCCAAATCATCAAATTATACCGGTTGGCAGATAATGCACGAGAAACCTCATTTTCTTCCTCATCCGTTAGAGGGACAAAAGGCTCAATGGGCACTTCCTGAAAACCAGAGTAACATTAAGTAAACCGAAACAACAAAGCAAACCAATAACAAATATTATAGTCTAGCCAACAAGTATCCATCCCTAATACACTATTAAATGCTACCTATAACTTAAATAAGTATTACAATTGTAGCATTTTCAATATAATAAATGTTTTCCTTTTCATCAAACACTTGCTACTCATTAGCCTAGTTTTGAATTGCAGTCCTCCGCATCTAAACTGTAATTATGGTTCATCAATAACATCCTATGAAGCATGAATATTGACACTAACACATCGACGACACCAGTAATAAATTGAGAAAATGAATTAACCGAATGTATTCAATGGGTCGGTGTCGGAAGCCAACACATAGACACACTTTTGATAAGAGGTGTCGGTGCTATAGAGGTAACAACAACAATTTAAAATCTTTCTCAATTTGATAGCATTCTCCTAATAAAACTAAAAAAACAATTATCACCTTAACAAGTTCCTTCTTAGGACGCAGCAATTGAAACGTATCCCTACGCTTCTCATTCAGCTCAATTTGAAAATTCAGATTCTGAATCGTGTCTGTTCGTCTTTGAACACCTTCAAGCAACTTCTTATACACATGAACGCTCGAAAGATCATGCTCCTCCAAGTTTACAATAGTATTCGTCAACGCTGAATCCGGCGAAGACCTCAACCGCCGTTTAACGCCAATTTCAACAACCTCAGCCTCCGTATCACGAATCTCAACCACCTCCACCACGCCGGAATCCTCCGAAACCTCGCGGCCACTACTCTCTGCGTCCAAATCGATCACCACCTTCTCCTTCTTAGTCACAACTCTGCATTTCTCCAATGCAGAATGCTTCGCCTTTTCGTAATTATTCGTCAGAAAATTTCCCATTATATCACCGCCGTCGTTGTTTTTGTTGTCGCCGCCGGGAAATAACCTCGATATGGTTCTGGCAAGGTTGAACTTTTTCGGCCTACACGGCGCGTGAACTTCACGAACAAACGGTGGTTTGGTGTCGGGGTAACGAGAAATCCTGGAAACGACGTCGTATGTAAGTTTAACGGGTCGGGTCGATTCGGATGAGAATTTGGGTTTTTTTCTGTGGTAATCTGAAGATGAAGAAGGGATTTGGTGATTGACGGACATGCATTCTTCTGAGCGTTTACGGTTACTAGTGGTCACACCCATTGATCGAAAGCAAGTACTATGAGAACGAGTGTTTCATGCAACTCAATTCGGTAATTTAGGGTTTTTTGTTGAGAGGGAGAATGAAAGTGAAGAATAGGGAAATTGATTTTTTTTTTTTTTTATTTGATACGAAAGGAATTTAAGGATTTAGAAAGAGAGATTGGGGTATTTAAATTTACAGAAATTGGTGTGTATGACTTTTGCTGCTCTGTTCATGAACCGCGATAATTCTCCACTGGTTGTGGTGAGGGGGAATTGTGATTTTGATTTTATTTCTTTTTCTAAGATTCAATTTCAAAGCAATTACATTTTAAGATTTACCTAAAATTAAATTAAAACACAAATATTTTCCCCTGTGGTTTTGTAAGTTATGGCATTTGGAAAGTTATCAGAAATTATTTTTCCTATTAATTCATTTAAAAAACATCACGTGCCATGTATGAAGTTGGTCATGACATGATAAATTATAAAATTAAATTATTTTCATGGTAGTCTTTTAAATATGAGAAAAAAAATACATATGATATTTTAACTTTTAACCAATTTTTGTTAAACCTCTTCTTCCTCCTTATTAGAAAACACTCAAAATTTGTAATTTCAATAGAAAATTCAAAACATTGATCGTAAAAAAATTATTTTACTTCCAGACCACTAATAGGATAAAATATCATAAAAGTCAAATATTTTAAAAAGTTAAACGATTGTGGTTCATTGTCAATATAAAAACTTTTTACACGAATAGTATATATAAATTAAATTATATTTTTACTCATAAATTACAGTTTAGGAAGAAAAAAAATAGATCAATCGAATTGAGTTTAACAAAATAGATTAACTTTGTTATAAGTCTATTGTGCAAAATCAATAATTTTTTAAATAGAAGTTTAACAATGAAAGATTTTGAAAACATCTTTAGTGTTAGATATTATGATATTGAGAGGCTATTATCATCGTATCTTTGAGTTATCACGTAAAAGTTTATATCAATTAAATTATAAATAAGTTCGACATAAAAAATATTAAACTTTTGGATACATCAATCACTATGAGAGACTATTTAAAAAATTAAGTCTTACCTCAAGCTTCAACTATGGAAAGTCATATGTAGAGAGGCTGTGTGAATACATGTTTTGTCTTGAGCTAATGAGATGTTGTCCATTTTTACTTGTTTTATTTTAAATAAGTTATAACAAAAAATGCGGGTAGAGACTATTTAAAATGTGTGTTTGTTTCAACAAGGAGTATGGTCTATAAATGACATGTGTGATGTCCAACTTGTTTTTTTTTTTTTTAATTAAAGTGGACTAATACAAGGTTGGATTTTTTTCAATTTATTCTATTCCATTTTTGTTCTTTAACAAGTGTAGTTCATTCATTCATTTTATTGGATTTTCATGCTAATAAAATGTTGAGAATGAGAATGAGATTCACTTTTGGACTAATTCTTTAGGGGGGAGGGGGGACGCTCAAAGATCTTTTTCTAAATTGTATAAGTTGAGAGTTGACTATGGCAGAGAAGTTTATGAGAGGGGGAAGATATATGGATTTGGAGGAGAAGATTGTTTTAATGGGGAGAACTTTTTTTTGCTAATGTTGCTTTGTAGAATAGCATATCAAACACTTGAGTTTTGTTTCATTGTAACGGTGGAAGTTACTTTGTCAAAGAAGCGTATATTATGTGTTGCAATTCGCTGGTTTGATTATAGGAAGAAGGGTCAAATGAGAGCTTTTGTGTATTTGGTTAGCCGCGGTGTGGTCAAGATAGAAAGTGTGTAATAATGTTATTTTTCGACTACAAGATATTAATATAATTGAAACGGTTGAAAAAATTAAATACTTAATTTGGTTATGGTTCAAATGTAAAATGTCATGATCTTGCACATAGCATTTCTTGTGTTGAGTATAGTGTTTGTTCAATGAATATATATCTTTTTAATTTTTCAAAAATTAGAGTATTTTAATTCTGATATATGATGATTTCTTACCTTTATTGAAATACTTCTATTGTGTAAAAGATTATCATATATCAAATTGACATTATCTGAAAGGAATATATTCATTTCAAATTATAAATTACTTTGACAATTTTATATAAATTAACAATTATAGTTAATTTTATATAGAAAAGACAAATTTTGAGTTATTTTATAAAATTATCCTTTATTAATGAAAAAGAGAGAAATTAATAAGATTAGAAAAAGATAAAGTAATAAATAATAAATAGTACAATAAGAAAATAAACATTAACAATTCATTAACAAAAATTATAACCTGGACCATAAACACTATAAACCAATTTTCTAAAAAATGTTAAAATTTTAAAAATTTCTTATACATAAACTATATTGAATAATATTGGTTAAATAAAAGTATTTAGACAAAATGTTGAAATATAATAACTAAACATTCAAGATTTTATACATCTTAATCCAAAACTTTAAAATATTAAATATATGAAGTATACCGTTTATATTTTTAATATTTCCTTTATTTTTAATCTATGTGCACTAACCACTTACACTTTCAATTTTGCAAATTTCAAAAATAGCTTATGTTGTTGTGCTTGGAAAAGATAAAGGTTGTGTTAGACTTTACACTTTATTTATGTAACTCAATGTTAATTAAATTTCTCTCTTGCGTGTTATCCTACTCTATAGTCTACAGAGATGATAAAAAAATAAAATCCATATTCGGATATAAAATTCATAATAGACACGGAGAAAGTGGTTAAACAAATCTTACCAACAAATAAATATTCATACTCAATAGTAAATTTATGTTGTAATCATTTTTGGTTATCTATCAATGTATTAATATTATTTATGATGTAATTTTGTGATTATCTTATTTATGTGTTAATATTTTTTTTTATATTGACAAAAGAGAAGAATAAATTCTACATAATTACAATAACAAAAATGTTTTTTGTTGCATAAATAAATTTTTTATTTAAATTATGATATCGATGGATATCTACGATTACATTAAAATCAGTTGAATATCTCTTAAGCAAATATTCACACAAATATGAATAAATTACAAATATCATCTATATTCAACTAACAAGATAATAGATAGTTCTATTTCTATTCGTAGATATCCATTACCACATTACTACTCAAATATAGAACTACAAAAAGCTTCACAAGAAAAAAGAAACTAGAGAAAGGTTAGAACTTTCATAATCTAGAAAAACTTTGGATCTGCCATCATAAGTGGCAAACAACTATGATTAAGCTGATCTATTAGAATACTCCTTAACCAATGCTCCAAAAAGTGAATTCCTTTCCATCAAACGTGATGGCTTGTCAAATTCCTTTGCAAAACCTGCCAAAAAACACCAATATTATTAGTTGTGATTTAAATTTAGTGTATATATAAAAATTTAACAGTATTATAATGTATAAGAAAAATGAAGATACCTGCATCTATGACCAAAACCCTGTCACAATCCATAACAGTTTGTATTCTATGAGCAATGCTAATAATTGTACGATCTGCAAAATCCTCTCTGATGATCTTTTGTATTACAGCATCAGTTTGTGAATCAACTGATGCTGTCGCTTCATCCATGAATAATATTTTGCTACGTTTTAACATAATCCTTCCTAAACATAGAAGTTGCCTTTGTCCCACACTCCAATTGTCTCCACCATCAACCACTAACAAAATAGTTTATAGTAAACATATTTCAGCTCTCATAGCAATATTATTATTTTTATTATTATCTATATATACCAATGTTTTCTTATCACCTGAAGCTTCAAGTTTCTCAGGCTTTGCAGCTACCACTTCTTTCAATTGGCAGCGTTCAAGACTCTGCACCAACAAAAAGAAACATTAATTAGTTATGAGAAGCTAAAACTATTAACTGAAATTCACAAATGTTCTTTTGGTAAACTAAAGTATCTATGCGTACAACTGGAAAGACTAATTATTCCACGAAGCTTAGATCTATTTAAGTAATTGACTTCTTCCGACATATGTAATTCAGTTGTGGTTGAACCAACTGAACCATAAAATATAATCCAAGAGGGTCATGTAAGAATTTCTCAACATAAAATATAAAATGACTCTGAATTAAAACAAAAACAAACAAAGAAATGCAGTGTATTATATACCTTCCAAATTTCATCTTCAGAATACAATCCAAGAGGGTCAATGTTACTTCTAACTGTTCCTTGAAAGAGGACAGGCTCTTGTGGAATAATTCCAAAACGTGACCTCAAATCATGAAGTCCAATAGTGGAAATATTAATACCATCAATGATTATTTTTCCAGCTGAAGGCTCAATCAACCTAAATAACACTTGAATAAGGGTTGATTTTCCACTCCCTGTACGTCCAACAACACCAACTTTTTCTCCACCTTCAATGGTGAGAGTCACTCCTTTAAGAACTAGAGGAGTATTTGGCCTATACCTAACCTGCTCACACCATTTAATAACCAAATATATTAAATTATGCGGTACAAGTTACTGGTGTTTGTTTAGGCTTATTTGAGTTTATTTACTGTCATAAACTTTTATGAAACTGTATGGAGAGAGTTTATGGAAACAACTTATGACATGTCTAGAAGCTGTATTTTGCTAGTTTTCATAACTTATCCCAGATAGCTTATGAAAACAGCTTATAGCTTATATAAAAATAGTTTGACTCTATTTTATCTTGTGTTGTAAAAATAGCTTATACATTAGTACTCATGCTATAAGAAATGAAATGTGTGAATGTGATTAACCATTTACTGAATTTCATTAACCATGAATTATAGAGTAGTTAACTACAATTTTCAAGTGTTCAAATCGATATATAATTGAAAAACCTGAAATTGTGTTAATAACATTCGAATTCATGGTTAATAAAGTTAATGAACTATCCACAATCTTAACGCACCCAATAACTGTTAACCATTTAAAAATTGTTCAAGTGTCCAAAATTATTGTTCAAATAACAATACTGCAAAAACTAAGGTTCCAAAAACCGTTGCCTTCTATGTACATTTTCATATGTAATATATTAATGTATGCAAATTCCTTGTACCATCACATCATAGTTTATTTTTGAACATTTCATGCTGCTTAGTTTCCTCAATTTTGAAACAAACAATAGTATTTAAAAAATTGAGTCTTTTCCACTTGAGAAATGTTACTTGAATATCTATTTGAGACAACAAAATTCCACTTTTTAAATGGTTAACACAGTTCAGAAACGTGGTTACTAAAACTTTAGATTTGGTTAATAGATATACCAGGTGTTGTAAAGTATTAACCATCTAATTAATTTTACTAACCACAAATTTAAATAAGATTAACCCTGATTTGCAAGTGTTCAAATTTACATGTGCTTGAAGCACCTGAAATCATAGTTAATAATGTTTAAATTCGTGGTGAATTAAGTTCAGAATGGTTAATGATTTATCCAATTTTACTGGCCAAAATTCATGTTAGAAAACATTTCTACCAACACATGTTTCTTTTTCTAAATTGTATACTCTAATTTTGGTTTACTTCTGCAAGTTCTCACTCTATATTCAAATTGTCTAATCTTTCAATATGTAGTGACTACAAGATACCTGTAAGTTGTTTAACTCTATAGTGCCATGACTAGGCCAATTCTGAGGAGGAGACTTGTCAGCTATTTTCCATGAAGCTTCTGATGGAAGGTTTGTAAACTGTTTTATCCTCTCAACTGAAACCATTTTGTTCTCAACATTGCAAGTCATTGATATGGTAGCTGACATGAGGCCACTCAGAGCCAAGCCATAGGACAGAGACAAACCAACATATTCTGCAAAAGCAATATTTCATCCAAGTGGAACAATTCTTTGTCAGTAAGACATCTCTTATATTTATCTCAAGAATTTAATGGTTTTACACTGTCGGTGTAAAACAGTATAAAATGTCTTAAACAAGCTTTTAAAAGAAAGTATGCGACATAAATATAAGTATAAAGATACTTAAATTCGTTGGACATAAATATAAGTAAATCTCAACTATAGATCTGCATTTAAAGTTATAATTTTAAAAGTACACATAAATTAATTCATTAATGTTGTAAGGAGATGATCATTATACTTAGGGGTTGGCTTAGTAAATGCACTTTTATTTTTACATAAAATGAAGAAAATTAAATGCATTTAACTAAGTATAGAATTATGTATTGTTGCTTATAGTTGAATTAGGGATACGACATCAAAAATTTTAATATCTGTAACTGCAATGAGACTAGATTAAGGCTGCATCAGCCAGCCGCATTTGACTGCAATTCTCAACAATATCAAATATCATGATTGCGGTCATTGATGTGACCGCGTTTTAAAACCTAGTGATGATGTTGTAATTGTACCTGGCTTAACAACAGCACTTGGCAAAAAGATCATCAAAAGTGTGGCAATGCAAAGGAAAACAACTCCCATATAGTCCAACCTAAAACCAAGCCATTCATTTGCACCATTGTTATGGAAATCCATTCTTAAACTTTCATTCACCCTGTCAATATTTTCCTGACAAAATTCATTCTGCTTTCTGAAGCTACGGATTGTCATAACACCAGAAATTGTCTCTGAAAAGTGATGAATCACTGGAGCTTTTGTGATAGAATCAAGTCTAGTCAATTCCCTTGAAGTTGCAAGATAATATTTCTGCAGACCAGAACAAAAGAGTCAGCTTAGTGGTGAGAACTCGGTCTTGTAATTTCAAGAGACAGAGTTAAGAGTCAAGAGGAAGGTATATCATACCCTATACCAGTTGTTGAGCCAAAACAGTGGAATTAAAAGGAAGACAGTTTCCCAAGAATTCTGGCATGTGACAATGAGGATGCTGAATAATGATAAGTATGCTATCATTACAAAGTTTACCAACATTGGAATGGAAATATCCACCCAAAGTATATCAGTTGATACCTACACAATTCATAACAAGAGTAGAGTTAGCAAGTCTAAAAACTACTGTTCAAAGAATAGACTATTTTATATTATAGCACTGATACTTTAGATTGAAGGCATGCTTGGTGGACACCAACACAGGATCAACACATGTGGTTATGTTAAAATACTTATATTTTCTCGAAGTGTTAGTGGCAGTGTTGTATTTGGTGTTTGTGTCTGTGTTGGTGCTTAATAGCTAATTTATTTTGTTTACTATAACAAAAATGGTTAGAACAACAACCCTAGTTCAAAATAAACAGACACAAAAACACAAACAAAGAACACAAAAGAATTGATCACGGAGTTTAACCAATTATGCGTATGTCTTAGACTACAGAGTGGCAGGAGTGATTTTCTATTTCTCAAGCGTAGGATTATAGTTTACAAGATTAACCTTAAATCATATTGTAGACGATCTGACCACTTATCAAGATTAACCTTAAATCATATTGTAGACGATCTAACCACTTATCAGTTAACTATAAACTATACCCAACAGAAAATAACATGAAAGGGATGCTTGAATGAAACTCACACGACTCAAAATCCTGCCAGAAGGAGTTGTATCAAAGAATGACATAGGTGCATGGAGGATACTTTGAAGCAATCCAATGAAGAAGCTTTGAGATGTCTTTAAACCCCAATATGTAAACAAGAAAGCTCTTACCATCACAACTATACATGCAACAACAGCTATAATAGCATAAACAAAAATGAAGGTGAAAGAAGGAATGCTAGAATCATCAGCAGTTGCAATTGCTAGCCAATAGTCACCAGCCAAAAATGCCAATATCCAAGCCAATGACATTGCTACCATGAGTGCTATTCCCCACCATCCAAATGCTTCAGTGAAATAATGTTTGTATACTGTAAGGTTCACACTTCCTGTTTCCCTTTCCTCATCTTCAATGAGCTTCGCTGCAGCCTTATCTTCAGACTTAGATTGATCTTGAGATTCGCCAGCGCTTTCTTTTTCTTTCGAAGGGATTCGGGCTAGTTTTGGAGACAGAATAGAATCATCACCACCAGCTTTATCAGTTGTTTCTGTTATTTCCATAGAGGATTCATGTGCAGCTACAAGTGCACCAAAATCTAGGCCAGCTTTGAGAAGTTCATCATACTTTCCACTTTGTACTACTCTTCCTTCACGCATTACCTTTAAAGTTGGTATTAAAACAAGCCAAAGGTGATCAGTTGAAAGAATTTGACTGTTTAAGGTTGTTCATTGCAGACAATTTATCAGATAATTGGTCGTGGAAAATTTTGCAAATCTAAAGGAACTATTTCATTTTAGAAGGTAAAGTAAGTAATATTAAACGTTGATGAGAAATCCAATTTATCGTGATTTGTTATGCATGTGCACATAATACTAATAGTTGATTTTCTCATCAACAGTTGAGACTGCTTATTTCACCTTTTAAAATCATTAGTACTATCACTATTGGTAAGATAACTTGGGAGCAATGGAATTGAAACAACATTTTAATGAAAATCTCAAATGTTTTATGGGCTTGTGAGCATATGCATACCATTATAGAGTCAACATTATGCAGGAAATCAACTTGGTGGGTTACAAGTAAAATGGTCTTATCTTTAAGAGCTCCCATGATACATTCCTGCAACAAAGATAGACAGACAATCAGTAACTTCATCATCTGTGATTGTAGTAGAAATATAAAACTGACAGTTAATTTATAATGCAAACCAATATCATTTTAATTTATATATAAAATATAATGTTTCTAATCTTAGAAACATTATATAACAAAAAAATGAAACAATGAGATATTTAGCACTGATTGTAAGTTGTAACTTTGTGCATACCTTAAAAATGAATGATCCAGTTTGAGCATCAACAGCACTGAATATATCATCAAGGAGATAGATATCACTGTCCTGATATACAGCTCTAGCAAGTTGTATACGTTGTTTCTGGCCTCCACTGAGGTTAATACCGCGCTCTCCAATTTCTGTTTCGTCGCTGTCATCCATCATTTCAAGATCCTTTTCTAAGCAGCACACTCTTATAGCTTCCTTGTACTTCTCTGTGTTCATTGGTAAACCAAACAATATGTTTTCTTTGATGGTTGCATTCTGAATCCATGATGTTTGTGGTACATATGCTGTCGTCCCGCAAACTCTCACCTGTAAGATTTTACATGTAATGATGATAGCTTTTTAAGATTTAAAATTAAATTTTCATAGAACAAATTCAAAAATCAATAAAAAAAATTGAATACATTTGAAAAGCATAGTCATGAATTATTGTAACAAAAGAATTGCACCTAACGAAAGCATAGTCATGTTAACATGGAAACAAAATCCGTGCTCTAGAGTAGAGACTACGATACTTGATATGCATGGTTTTTTTTTTTTCACTTGTGTCTTACATGTTGATGTACAAAACTACCTTAAGAATGTCATGAATCCTAAAGATCCGTGTGTTTAATCCTATCCTAGGATATGGGACTTGAACTTTTTATGAACATGAACATGACTGAATTAATACCAAGTTTTTAGAAACAAGTAATTCGACTCAAGCGGTTATTGAGCTTCAATTAAGGGTGAATTTACTAGGAGTAACCGAGTTCAAACCGTGACTAGAACAATCCTTAATCAGACTTTACTTACCATCTAACCGAACTCTGGATTACTAGGACTCTTTTTCTCTCGGAATCGGAGGGTTAAGATACAAAAAATACCAAACTTTTTAGAATGCGGTCATAGTCTCAGTTTCAGTTGCATGACAAGTAGAAAATTGTAGAAAAATGCGTCTGATGCAATTGAAATTGCTATTGTAAATGATGTTTCGGCTGCAGTTACAATTTTTAACAACAATATCTAACCTTGATGCACCAAATACTAAATTTCTTTGGAAGAAGAAACAAATTACTTGAAGGGCAAGAAAAAAATTTAGATAAGTCTAAAGCAAAAGCAATAGCATACCTTTCCTGAGATCTTGAACATTTCTCCCAACACAGAAGCCAGCAATGAAGACTTGCCTGACCCAACAGTTCCTACAATAGCAGCATGGTCCCCTTTCTTAATTTCCAACTCATCAACCCTCAAAGCATCAATCTCATCCTTATCATCCCAAGAAAATTTCCCATCTTTTATCTCCACAGCTACATCAGCATCACAATTCTCCTCTCTTTCCACTGCATTCTCGTCCATTTCCTTACTCATCATGAACTTATCCAACCTCCCTAAAGATATTGTAGCTTGAGAAATCATGATTAGAGCCTGAGGAAAAGTCCTCACTGGCTCTTGAAGTATCTTGATGATTGAAGTTATTGTGAAAACACTGCCAGCATTCAAAGGAACTCCAATTAAAGTAGCTGTTCCAAATGTAAGAACAGTTACAGTTAATGGAGCAGTGGACAAAACTCCCATGTTAACAGCAAAATAATACAAGAATTTCGCAATCCAGCCATGCTCGGCTTCACGAAACCGTTGAATCTTCTCTCCGAAATAGTCCTCCCAAGCTTGAAACTTTATCACACGCATGTTGTTAAGCAACTCGTTCGTTGCCTTCATCCTCAAATCACGGCTCGTCATTATCCGAAACTGGAAGCTGTTGCTACTCTTGGTTCTATATAGAGTGAAAAGAAAAACTATGGCTGTTCCAAGAAGTGCTGCAAGCACTGATACACCAACATAGCTATACATTAGTGCCAATGCTGCAGCTACTTGTAATGGCATCAACCATATAGGATGAAACTGCAGCATCAAATCTGAGAGCTGTTGAGCATCAACAGCCATATGATTCACAATCTGTCCAGTTCCATGAGCTTGTCTTGAAGAACTTGACAACCTTAAACCTTTTTTGTAAACCGAAGCTATTATGCTCGAACGAATAAGCATACCGAGTTTCTGAGAGTGGAAATTGAATTGATGAACACTAAGTACTTCAACTGATTTTGCTGCAAAAAGGATCAAGATCAAAACAATGCCTTCACTAGGAGTACTATCTTTCCTTGATGTGAAATCAACAAAACTTTGAATCAGCATTGGACCAATGTACATAACGCAAAGCCTAATGATTGCAAGGAAGCCGGTGAATGTTATGTGTTTCCAAAAACATCTAAATAAGGATTTTCCAACAGGGTGGTTACTGTTTTCCTCTGATTTTGGCCAATTGTTTTGAAAAAGTTCTGACATTTTTTCTGCTCTAAAATTTATAGGAAGTGAAGGAACATCTTCTAGCTTAAGGGGTGTTTTGTAACCTTTGTTAATCAAAGGGTTCATCCATAACCAAACTGTTTTGGAGAAAAATGAAGAATAAGCATAAGGACTCAAAGTTCTATCGATCGAAATCGATCGATGTGACGCTACTACTACATCGGATATTCTTATCACATGAATCCCTGATGAACCTTTGATTGCTACAACAAAAAAGAACACAGATAACGGAAGATTAACCAATGAGAATATGTCATCAAGTCTCAAACTAAGCTCCAAACTTTCTTCGTCGACATTTATAAAACGAAAAATAGCTGAAGCTGCAAACAAAGAAGCAATCACAAAGTTTGATATCCAATAGATTCTTAGTGATAAAGGGTGTTTGGAAGCTTTGAACTTTTTCTCATGTACCATTAGAATCACTATCACAATGTTAACTATTGCTTGGAAAAACCGAAAAAGTGCTTCTATTTGTTTCCATGAAGCAAAATTTGTTTGAGTAAAAGCCAATATTCCTAGAACACTGTAAGTTACTGCCAAAAAAGTAGTTACCAACAAAGGTAGTTTGAACCAAAAAGTGATTCTATAGTCAGAATCTTTCTCCTGCAGAAGTGGTTTTGTGATTGATGAAGAGCTAGAATCTGAACTTGAATTGAACCTTAAATAGAGTTTCTGAGCTGCAAAAGCTAAAATGGATAACAAAAACAAGGAATCAAGAGAAGTTAGAAGAAGTCTTTGTGGACATGGTGATAGAAAAATGAAGGTTAACCACTGAAGTATGAGTTGTGGTGTAGAGGAAGATGAATCTTTGGATAAAAGGGTGCATGAAGGAGAAGTGAGCCATGAAGAAGAAGAAGAAGAAGACATAGTTAGAAGATTATTATGTGAGGATAACTTATAAGGTTTCATATTTATGTTATGTTTACATGTTACACCAAGAAAATATGTAACAACAAAACAACTTTGTAACGAGTTTGATACATGATTTTGATGATGGAATGGATAATATCATATGATATGATGTGAACAAAGGAATAAGTGTTGTGTTGAGTGAGGGAAAAGAGGTGTGAAATTCTATTAGAACACGAAAAGGGTATTAAAGGAATGTGATACCATATCAATGCAGTAGTGGTTAAATGATTAATCCAAATCTCATATGAATGTGAATATATCAAAGTGTTAGTTTCTTTTTTGAAGTGTTGTTTCTGTTCGGTTTGCTTGTACAGTGGAACATTTAATGTTATTAAATAAGGTCCATGCGAGCCACGCTTTTAGCACTCAAAAAAGTGTTCAAATAAAATATAGGCAGCATATGAAGTGAGTTTTTTTTTTTTTTTGGCAAAACAAAAAAACACAGCATGTATTTTGGTGGTAGGAAAATTTTTAATGTCAAATCTTAAGTTTGGAATTCATTCTAGCCGAATGAGTTAACTTTCCCAATAAGATAGAACTGTATTTCGAATCTCTATTTGAAAAGATAACATATTTAATATTTGATAATGCCTCAAACAAAAATAAATTTCTTTTATAGAGAAAACGATGTGAATCAATTCTACGTCAGAGACAATGGCGGTTTACTATAGAGAAGTCTAAGAAGTTAAAAAATAATAAAGAAATAAATTGTTAATTGTTTTAATATTAAAATTGATGTACGTGATGTTAACTTTTTTTTATAAAATTAATTTAAGATTTATTTAATTTTAAAATATAATAATCATACATTTCAATTAAAAATTATGTTGATTCATATGTGTCTAAATATTTAGTAGTTTATGAACAATGTTGTTAGTTGTGTAACACAACATGTAATTCTATGTTAAATTTATATATGTCTTTTTAGTGTAAAATATTTGACAATTTTGGCAAAAATAAAATAAAATTAGGTGTGAGTTTAGAGATATACCTAATAATCTTCTTTAAATCAAATATGAATTTTATCAAGAGTTTGTTACTATTTGATTATTATATCTAAATTTTATCATTTTTTTTTAAACTCTTCATTTTATTAAAAGATTTATTTATTTATTTTGTTTTATTTATTTTTTATTATTATTAACTAATTAAAATCAACTTTTCTCTACTTTCTTTTCCATCCCACTTTTCCCCTTCTTCTTCTCTCCCTCTTAGCTATTTCACCCTCACCTCCATTTTTTATTTTTTTCTTCTTTTCTTTTCCTCTTCTTCTTCTCACTTAAATGGAGCCGTTAGATAAAATCGACCCTATGAGAACTCTAATTGAAGTGTGATGATGTGTTGCAGGATTGAGAGAAGAAGTTATCCGTTAAATGAAACCACCTCTAAGGGAAAGACCACCCTTAAGATGAAAGGGTTATTAACGAGATGAAGTCGCCTCTTGGTTCTCAAGAATTTATTTTACTTGTTTGATTTTCATGATGAATTTAATATTATTCATTTTGATTTCGCTTCGCTATAAATGGAATTTTTAATATTTCTATATGAGCAACTAAATTATAAGTTTAATGGTTTTATTATGTGTATATCATAATCGCTACAAGATTGAAAAATAATTATTCGTCCATTTTTGGATTTCTCTTATAGTTGACGGTGGTTGTTGTCTCCTCACTAAGTCTTTGTGACTTACCCTTCATGTTGTTTATTTTTTTTCAGATTCGCAGACAGCTGAGTAGCAATCTGTTATTAGATTTAAGTCTCGACCATATTTCTTTTTTGGTAGACCTCTTTGATTGAGAACCATTTTTGTAACGTTGTGTGTTGAGTCTGGTGTAAATTGCAGCTATTTTGGAGTCTAAAAAGTCTATTTTTTTTGGAAGTGTATTAAGAAATTAGATTATGTTATTTGGATTATAACTGAATTGAAAGTTAAATACTAATTTTATAAAGTTGAAAATGTTGAAGTTACAGAGAATACTCTGTCGAAATTTCGAAAAAAAAGTATATATTTTTTAAATGGTTAGATAACAATTTAGTTGTTTCATTTTTAAGTTAGTTGATAGGTTTGTCACACTACGAGAATAGTTTGTGCGCCGGTCACAACATTTAGTTTTTTTTGGATCGTGACATGTGTAAAGTGTGGTAATTTCTATAATTTCCTTCTTTCTCTATATTTTCTTGTTTATTTTCTCCACTTTAATTAATACTTTATTTAAAAATATTATTTAATTAAATTATTCAATTTATATGAAAACACTCAAATATGAAAAAACAAATAAATCATAAACTATATATCTTTGAGTGTTTATGAAAAAGGGAGATTTACTTTTTGTTGAATATTTGTATCAACTTTTTGTTTAAAAAACCTGTATCAATTTAGCAAAAGTAAATAATAATAATAATTATTATTATTAGATAAATAAATAAAATAATAATTGAGTTACTGGTTTATTTTTGGATAACCGGTGAAACCCACATGAATTTGAGTTTATGATTATCACAAATTTAATTTTTAAAGATTAAATGTATAAAGGTGTTACTCCCTATTGACGTATAAAAGATTCCAATTGAGTTTATAAGTAGCAGTTTATCTCGTGGAATATTTTGTTATTTTTAAAATACATGTTTATTAATAAACATTTTCATTAACAAATACTTTTATTTCTTAAATTATATTTTTATTAAGAAATATTTTATTTTTTTAGAACTCTAATTCACTTCAAAAGTATATCATTAAAGTAAAATGAACGTCGGAACAAATATATTAAGCGATGAAAATACAAAACATTTTAATAGAATAAATAAAGTCTAAATTTTCAAAATTTACATTTTTAATCCTTACAAAAAAAATTAGATTTTTTGTACAAGAAAATCACATTTTTAGTGTTTACAAAATTATCAAGCTATTAGTTTTAACCTCTTTTGTACTATAACATAGAATGATACATTCTTGCAATTAATTTAAGACATTATAAAAAGTTACTGTAGATTTTTTTTAAAGAAAT
>JBBPBS010001075.1:6013715-6056416 GCA_037974835.1 Cicer judaicum | reverse complement strand
AAAATTATCAAGATATTAATTTTAATCTCTTTTGTACTATAACATAGAGTGATACATTCTTGCAATTAATTTAAGATATTATAAAAAGTTACTGTAGATTTTTTTTAAATAAATGACTATAAATAATAGAGTGAGAATAGTAATTTAATTAATTATTTTTGTTAACAATTAATATATTTTTTATTATCAAAATACAAATATAAAATAAAATATAATATCGTAGTAATATATATTTAAATGATATTTTGTACGTCTACATGACTTCATATAATATGTCTCTTTATAAATTTGTCAATTAATCTTTATTATTTTCTTTTAATATTTTCAAATACATAGAAATACACAATTTGATTTATTAATCTGACATGTAAAGTATAATTCTAGATTAGTTAATCTGGACAAAAATTTGGATTTGTTTATAAAAGACTTAAATGGACACATAATTTTTCTTCTAAAAAAGTATGTCATTTACCCATAGAGCCGCAACATAAACGATTTTGGGCCACACAAAGAAGATAACTCTATATCATGTTCCAAATTTAATAGTTCACATTCTTAACATTTTATTCTTTCATCTCAAATTCTTATATTAATTAATTAATTTGCATCTACTTTTTATTTTTATTTTTGAATAGTACATATTTTGGAGACATTTTTTGAAATTTGTTGCTAGAGAATAGTCGTCAACTTTATTGAAGGATTCATGTTTTGGATGTAGGAATATTTCATATATATTTTTTGAGTTACATAGAAACTTTTGTAGTTGTGTAATGAAATTGTAATGACTAATGTCTTCACTCGTATGTTTAATGGGAATATCATATAAACTGATTCACCATTTTATTTATATATTATATATTTTCATATGTTTAATGGGAAGATCATATAAATTGATCACCATTTTATTTACATGTCATATATTTTCATATGTTTAATGGGAAGATCATATAAATTGATTCACCGTTTCATTTACATATTATATATTTTGTGGATTCATAACTTTAAAAAATTGCTAAATAACACTAATAAATTAATACAACATGTTGAAATATATTATATTGCAACATATTTCTTCTACACGTATAAATACTGATTAGATTCATACAAAGTAAAATCTACAAAAATTATGAGAGCTACTTTTTCTTCTGAAAAATGAAAACTACATAAATTCAAATTAAGCGGAATAAAAGAACCTTAAAAAGAAAATTTTGTAAGTGGGAGAAAATCTTGAAAAATAATAACTTAAAAAGAGTATTAATGACACTCTTTCTAACATATTTATTTCAACAAATTTTTTTTATTAGTTGAAATTGATATGGATAATATAAGTGTAAATAGTTTTACACTAATATTTAAGTTGACTCGTTAATTATATAATTATTTTATGATAACAATAACAATCATATACTAAGATATCGTAATCAATAATCAATAGTTCTTATTGATTTTTGGTGTGAATTTAATTTACATTGATGGTGTACAATTTTTTTTTTCTCTTACGAGAATAAATGCAGTACACCAACAATGTAAAATAACTATTAAACGTTGTTCCATCGTAACTCATCACCACAATAGATAATTATATAATTATATCTAATTTAAAAAGTGTATGATATAATGTGGTAGATTGAATGAATAATTTTTTAAACTAAAAGTTTATTAAAAAAAGAAAGAAAAACAATTTGGGAGACATAAACCTAACACAAAAAAGAAAGAAAAAATAGTTAAAAAAGTTCCTCAAAATCATGTGGATTTTTTGTCCATTTGGCGAAAGTTATATTTATGACGTAGTTATGCATATTGTTTAGTGTCATCTCTATAATTTGTTTTATTAGTATCTCTATTTAAAGAAAAGAAACGCAATATCTCTAAGGTATGAGCAACTATGAAATGCAAATTATCATCAGCAACAATTAGATGTGTCATTCTCGACACCATAATATTTGAGTTGACTTATAAATCTAAAGAAATTTGATAATTTTAAAATTAATTATCTAACACTGTATCACTTCAATAATCAACAATACACATATTTAAATATTGATGATCTTTTTTGTCAATAATTTGTATTAACTGAGTTAGATAAGTTGGAATGTAAGACTATATTAATTATATTTTTAAGACTTTTGATAGGTTGAACTTTAGATTCTTAAAGTGTCTATGAAATTTATCATTTTTCAAAGTCAACCGAATTCAAATTATAAATTCTTTTACGATTTTTATCAATTTTTTTTCATCATCAAATCAAAAAAATTATTGAAACACAACAATGCCTCGCATATTAAAGTTGAGATATGAGGATGTAAAATTAGGGTGATCTTACCCAATTTACAGGGTCAGTTCAGTGCTTTAAAGTTTAAACTGGTTAGATTCCTATAATTAAAGGATAAAATTGGAAAATTGGAAAAGTGGCACTGGCAGGCAACGTTACAAAATGGTATTTTGTTTTCCAACCCATTCGTTCCGCACTGAGTAATGTTACCGTTATACACCACACCTCTAACGTCTCTTTCCATTTCTATATTTTAAATCTTCAACACAAGACCCTGCAATTTTATACACAACATTGATTCACAATCTCTTCATTCATTCATTCATTCATTCATTCATTCATTCATTCATTCATTCATTCATTCATTCTGCTACAACAATGGCACTTAGACCCATTGATAACGCTCTTCCAGCAACAACCCAAGACAGACCCAAAAAACAACCTAAAATCGCTGTCGCAGCAACCGTAAAACAACAACAACAAAAACCTATTGCTTCCAATGACGAAAATCAAGTTCCATTGGAACCCACCATTGATTATATCTCATCCGACAACCTTAAACCCATGTCGGATCCCGAAGCTCAAATTCAAGTAAGCACAAAAATTCACTTTTTATTTGTCGTAACCTTTTGTCTTGTGATTCCAGCATTAACTCTTAGAAATCTTTGTAATTGCAGAGTTTGATTGAAGATTTGGATTCGAAAAACTGGATCAAGGTTTGTGAATCGCTGAATGATGTTAGGCGATTTGCATTGTACCATTCTTCTCTTCTATTACCCATCTTGTAAGGGTTAATTTTTATGTGTTAATTATGTTAAAGTTTTGAAATTTTTGTTATGGGTTCGATTGGGTTTATAGGGATTTTGTTTCTGATGTTGTGAAGTTTGTGATCAGGGATAAAATTGTGTTGGTGGTGGCTAAGACAATGAAGAACCCTCGTAGTGCTCTTTGTAAAACCTCTATTATGGCTGCTTCTGATATTTTCAATGCTTTTGGTGACAACTTGTTTGATCCTTCTATCTCTGAGGCATTTGATAGCTTGGTACTGTGGTCTCAATTTTCTCTAGTGTGTTTTATTGGTGTTTTTGGTATATGGTTATTGATTAAAAGGGATTTTTGTTGTTGTTGTTCTGTTTGAATTTCGATAGTTGTTGCAGCTGCTTCTGAAAGCTTCTCAGGATAAAAGGTTTGTTTGTGAAGAAGCTGTGAAAGCACTTGGATCAATGGTGGGTACCATGACACCGCTTCCATTGCTTCAGAAACTAAGGGTATATGTGAGTCACACCAACCTTAGGATCAGGGCTAAAGCTGCCGTTTCTCTATCCAAATGTGTCTCCAAGATGGTAAAGTTTGCGACTTTCATTGAACATGATGTAACGTAATGTTATTTATTTGTATTTAATTTACACTCAATGAATCATAACCATTAATTTATTAAAAACACATGACTTTGATGATGGCTACTTTTAAAGTGAATATAAATTAGTCTCTATTTATTTTAGTGGGCGGTTTTTGTGTTTATGCAATGTTTCTAAAGGGTATTCTATTATGGCAGCAGGGAATTGAGGAAATGGAGGAGTTTGGGATGGAAAAGTTGATTGAAGTTGCAGCTGATTTACTGAATGATAGACTTCCAGAGGCAAGAGATGCAGCAAGAAGTATTGCAACTTCAGTGTATGAGGCATTGATTAAAGATGTGGAAGTGGACCAGAAGATGGAGGTGTGGCAGAGCTTCTGCCACTCAAAGCTAACACCAATTCACGCTCTTTCAATTTTGAAGATAGTTAAGCCTTAGAACTGGAGGAATGTTTCTTTTGTGTAGATGTTTGCTCATACTTGAGACATTTTTAGAATTTTAGCTTTATTTGTGTCAATGCTCATGACTCTACATGAGTAGCCATTATCAAAAATAAAATTTCATTTTGTTTGATGTAGCTACATTGCTTTAATATATTAGAATTAGATTATTATATTATCTTTATGTCTCTAAGGCTCTATAGAAACGGACACTAGTTTCATCAATCTCTCCACTCATTCTTACTTTAGATTGCTTACTCTACAAGATTGCTTATTCGAGAAAAAAATGCAGAGCATACTTGCAACTTGATTTGAGTCATAAAATATTAGTATGGAAAGAGTTAAAGAAGGTTGAAGAGAGGTTTTTAGGCTCCGTTTGGATTAATGGAAAGTGATAGAATGAAAGTATAAATTCAGATTCCATTGTTTGGTTTTATAAAAAATGGATAGAATGGAATGGAGTATGATGGAACTGATTCCATCCAATACTACAATTTTATTCAATTTTGCATTCCCCCCAATTTGGGGTGTATGCAATGGAATGGAACATACTAATAATGTAATTACATCTTTATCCCTATTTTTCTTCTTCCCTCGTATTCTATTCACCGTTATGTATCAAGACAGAGAGAATGAAGAGCTTTGCATAATTGAGAGTAAACTTATTTTCTGATTTTGATGAATGAAAAGTGGTTACAGCATAAATGTAATTTGCTACTTATACAAGTGTCAGGAACTAGCTAACTACAACTAGTAACAACTAACTACAGCTATCATGAACTAATACAAATAAATACATTTAAATTAATTGTGAGAGTTCTAATGCTCCTCCTCAAGTTGGAAGATATATATCATAAATTCCTCACTAGGATATGAGAGTTGCAAAAAGGGGTCTAGGAGGGAGTGCCTTTGTGAGTGGCTCTGCTAGTTGATGCTTGGAAGGAATATGGAAGAGATTGATGAACTTGTTGCTAATATGTTGTTCTCTTATGAAGTGAACATCAATATCAATGTGTTTTGACCTTTCATTCAAAGTGGGATTGCTGGCTAGTTGAATTGCAGATTTATTGTCACAGAACACTTTGCAGGAAGGGAGACTTGAAAAGTGCGCAACTGCTTTAACCAAAGCAGTTCAGAAGTGAGCATATCTAGGGCCCTATATTCAGCTTCGACAGAGGATCTAGACATTGTCGGTTGTTTTTTAGACTTCCATACTACTCAGAGTAACCAATAAACACACAAAAACCAGTAGTAGACTTTCTAGTTGATGTACAGCTTCCCCAATCAGCATCTGCATATGCTGAAATGGCCAGAGATTGTTTCGAAGAAAATAGCAGACCTTGTCTAGGAGAGAATTTGATGCATTGCTCGTAAATGATGAGTTCGAGGCTGTGTCATGATTTGGCGAAGCTTATTGACTGCAAATGCGATGTCTGGTAGAGAGATGGTGAGATACATCAATCTTTGATATTGAGAAGGATCAGCAACTAGTTCCCCTTCAGTATCACTGAGCTGGCTGTTTGGATCCATTGGTGTGGGAAGAGGTAGCAATATTTCCTCTGACATACGTAAATGCCTTTAGAAGAAGTATCAATCTCCAATCCTAGAAAATACTTTAGATTTCCTAACAGTTCGAGCTTGAATAAGCTCTGAAGGAGCTACTGTGTTGCTGCAATAGAGTGATCACTTGGACTAGCAAGAATGATGTCATCTACATACAAAACGTTGAGTTTGCATACCATGCTCTCCCCCTTGCTGGGATAACCAAGTGGCATATATACTTCTTCAAATAGATCACCATTGAGGAAAACATTGTTGATTTGGGACTTAACATGTAGATCCAGGTTAATCTACTACAAATAGTATGAACCAATTGAAGACGAGCCTTGAGTTAATTTATTTTTTCAACATTACACTTTGATTTAAGCATGTGGAAACTTAAAGTTAAATACATACAGTGTATTTGGAAACTTAAGGTTCCACTATATTTGAATTTTACATCATTATGTTTTCAACCAATATGTTTAGATTCTCAATATCGGAGAACTTATATTTCATAAGTTATATTTGTATTTTATGTTTAAAAGTTTAAAGTTGTTAGGTATTATATTTGTATTTTTGACATTTAAAACCTTACTTTTTTTAATATTATTTTTAGATTTTCTATATAAGAAAACATTATATTTCCAAACAATTTTGAATTTTTAATATTTGAAAATTAAGATTTCGAACAGTGACAATTAACTATTAGTAAGAGAAGAGTGGTAGTCCAAAAAATTGCAATAAACAGAATAACTATGGAAATGTGTGGATTTATATTAATTATATATATATATATTTTTTTTTTTAAAATACGGTACTTTAAAACTATCGTACCACAATATTTTATTTTTTCTTGGAAGTCACACGGTGACCATTTACTCATTGAAATTTCTCTCTATCGGGTAGTCGCATCTTGGGATGCAACCATTTAATATTTTATTTATGATATAAATTTCTCTCTACGATCTTTGTATGAAAAAAAAAAGAAGATATTTTAATATATTAGTTTAAAGTATAGTATTTTAGATTTTGTTTTACAAAGAAGATATAATTGAAAAAAAATTGAACTATATTGATGAAGCTAAAAAAGATTTAATTTGTTGAATGTGATCAAGGTAATTTGATATTTTAAAAAATAAATTAAAAAAGAATACAAACTAAAAGATAGATGATGAGTAATTTGTGCAGTGGATGAATAAATTTTGTATAATGAAAGTAACATCATTCTTATTTATTTATTTTGAAATAGATGATAAATTTATTCATAATTAATTTACAGATGAAGTATTAGGTCCAACATTAAAATTAAATATTTTTACCAATTAAGTTAGGACTCAATTCAAATATATTTATATATTATTCATATACTAAGTCTTACATATCTTTGAATAAAGAGAATAGTTAGATTATCAACTAAACCATAATACTTTGAACAATGAATCTATATTATATAGGTTAATAATAATAATAATAATAATATTAATAAATTATTTTAAAAAATATAAAAAAGTAATAATTTATATAAAAAAACAGAAAATAATAAATAAATATAAAATGGTGGGTTCGATTTATCCAATTGATGTTTTCCTTTTCCCTCGCATGTTGGGTTGAGCTTGTGAAGTGCAGTGCAGCAAATGAAATGAGTGGAGTGTGGATGTAGATGCCGTTTTTCATCTCAAATTCCTCTCAATTCTAATGGAAACCACTATCGCTCTCTTCATGCAAGCCTCTTCTTACAGGGTGGGTATATCTATCTCTTTCCATTCAAACCACGCTCTTCAATTCTATCAATAATAATACTGTTCAATTTTGAGCTCTTTTCTCTGTCTTCGATTAGTTAACACTTTTTCTCTTAATGGGTCGCTTTGCTTTACGTTTAAAATGCGGGGTTAACTTTACCCATTGTCGCAGATTATGTGTTCGATAAATTGTCAAACAGAAAGGTTTCTTTTTTTATTGGATTTTACTTAAGTTCTATTTACTTTGTTCTGTTTATGTAATTCTCTCCTCGACGTTTCAATTTCTCCAAAAAAATGTAAGCGTCCATTTGTTAGAGAAAATGTTGTGTCCATTTGATGTTTGTATTGTTCTACTCTTGTTTGGAACGTCCTTCAGTTTTGTATTTTCAATTCATCTTTTGAGTGTGATGAAATAACTTAAACAGCGTTGATTGATTGATTCATTTAGCTGAAAAGCGTGGTAGTTGTTGTTGTTTTGAAAAGAACTTGACGTTCTCAAGAATGTGTTTCAAATAGACAGTAGAAATATTCGAGTGTGGAGTTGAGCAACTGATTCATCATTTTATACTTTATTTTCACTTTCTCTGCTTCATATTTGTTTCTTGACAGTTGAAGTCAAGTATGTATCAAGTAGATGTCTAAAACCTCTAGATTGGCATGAGCTTAATGCTTTTTATCTGGTGATTTGGAGAATTATTGTCTCCTGTCTGTATTAACTTGGAACACAATACTATTAGTCTGCTTCTGATTAATATGTTTTTTTTAATGTTATCAGGTGCTTTCACGAAATGCTTGTTTATCCTCCCGGAGAACTAATTCCATTGGCTTGTACTATTCCCGGGGAATCTCATCAGCCAAAGTAGTATCACTCCCAAAATTTTCAAACTATTGTACTCATTCAAAGGATGATACCTGTTCTTCAAAGCGAAGATCACGAGGGCCTGTTATGGCAGGAAAAAAGGCCGCAGAAGGTAATGTATTTTCTATTTCACGTATAATTTCAGTTTTTTTAAACATATTACTTCTTGTTAATATGTTAATTAAAGAAAGTAAGCATGCATCTCCGAGGTTTGTTACATAACCTACCTTAACTTTAGGAATCAAGCAAGATGATGGTAAATACAAGCACACAGTTGATCTTCCTAAGACAGCGTTTGGTATGAGAGCAAATTCTTCGATAAGGGAGCCTGAAATTCAGAAAATATGGGCGGATAATCAAGTATTTAAAAAAGTTGTTGACAAAAATAGCGGAGTAAGTTCTGGACTTCCCCTTAGATATCCCGCAGATAATTATTAGGACTTAATTAATATTTTCAACAACTTTATCAGGGAAGTTTCATTCTTCACGATGGTCCTCCATATGCCAATGGTGATCTTCACATTGGCCATGCTTTAAATAAAATTTTGAAGGATATTATAAATCGTTATAAGGTATCTTTTCCTTTCTTTGAACATGTACTTTCAGTTTATTGCTTTCTCATTTGATACAAAGCATATTTTTGTTTTAAGTCTGCTAGCCTGTGAGACATGCACACTCTAATGATATATCTTTTGTGGGCAGCTCCTTCAAAACTATAAAGTTCATTTTGTGCCTGGATGGGATTGTCATGGTCTACCAATCGAGTTAAAAGGCAAGAGTTATTTTTTTAGTAGCATGGTGATGATGACCGGCTCTAACATGTGGCTGTGATCAATAACAGTATTGCATTAAAATTTAGCTTACATGTTTCCGACATGTCAAATATGTAGATAGTTCTTGGTATAATACTTATTAATAAATATGTTTTAAAGGGACATAAATGTTGATAAGTATAGGGGCTTATGAAGTGAACCCATTTACATGTTTTTGTTTTTCATTTTTGTAGGAAGTTTGTTTTCATGCCATGTCAGTTAATGTGTGTACATATAATTTAAATATTGTATATGTACACATATAGTTCTCAAGTTATTATTAGCAATGCATAATTTTGATGGGCACTTTTTCATTTGCTACATCTTATGAGCCCAATCTTTTAATTTTGTTTTAGAGCAATAAATTCTTATGTTCCTATTACCTCTTAGGCAGGGGTTGATGTTGGTATGATACTACAATTTCACAACTTCACACGTATATTGCACTTCAGCTTGTATCTATTATTACATTCTTTGAGCGGTATGGTTGTTTGAATTATTTCAGTCTTGCAGTCAATGGATAAGGAGGCTAGAAACAATCTTACACCATTGAAGTTGAGAGCAAAGGCTGCTAAATTTGCCAAAGATACTGTTAAAACTCAGATGTCATCTTTTAAGGTCCCTTCTTTATTTGCACTCTATGAATTCCATGTATTATTGCATTAGTATCTGAACCATTATAGATCTCTTACAATTTACAATTCCACTTTGATTGCTGGGAAATCATTTCAACCATATACATGATTTTTATTTTATTTATTATTGTCTTTTTTTATTAAATGCATCTCAAACATGTTAATAAATATCTGCAGCGCTTTGGAGTATGGGCAGACTGGAATAATCCCTATCTTACTCTAGATTCAGAATACGAAGCTGCCCAGGTAGCTGGTACAGCCTTTCTCGTTTACCCTTATGGATTTGTTAACTGAACACAGAATTCGACACTTTGGAAATTTTGGAATTCTATAGTTACTTATCATGTCAATTGCCAATTCTTGGTCATTGAGATTCATGCTCAATACAGATTCGTCATATTCATGATGTATTATAGATATTAGAGTTTATGCTGTGAGAACTCTAATAGAAAGGGACTTCAAAATTCAGTCAAGACCTAGGTAGATTGTGCAGACGGCTTTAGAAATGAAAATTTTCATTTGCACATGACTTCAATTATTCTTGTTTCTATATAGTCCTCATAATTTGCATCATATGATATTCTAGATTGAAGTATTTGGCCAGATGGCCTTGAAAGGCTATATCTACCGAGGCAGAAAACCTGTTCACTGGAGCCCCTCATCACGGACAGCACTTGCTGAAGCTGAATTGGAGGTAAATTGATTTATCACGCTGTTAAACCTGTTGTCGAATGTCTTTTATTAGTGTACTATACAACTTGGTGTTGTATAGTGTGTGGCAGTCGCACAATTATTACTTTCTTGGCCACTTAAGCATGCACACACAAGTTTTATGTGATTCTGTGCATGCGAATGCTTGCAGTTTTCTCTCCTTTTACAATAGATGATAAATATTTTATATTTTTATATATTTTGATTGTATCTTATAGTAATGTCTCAAGATTGGTTTCTATATTTCATTATATATCACAATTTTGTTTCCTGATTTAATTAGAATTAAGAGCTTAGTATTATTATAAATAAGGATCAATACCTTGTTGTTTGTAATAATAGATAATCATCATTCTGAATGAGCATTGCATTTCTTCTCTCAATACCTAAAAGATTAACTTAAATATTTCTACAACCTGATTTAGTGGAGATTTGCGTATTTATTTACCACCTACTTGGTTTCTATGTAGTACCCAGAAGGGCATGTTTCAAAAAGTATATATGCCATTTTTAGAGTTGCAAGTGCTCCTCTAATGCCAAGTGGCCTACTACAAGAATTTCCAAATTTGTGTTTGGCTATTTGGACTACTACTCCGTGGACTATTCCTGCCAATGCAGGTAGGTTTTTCATTTGTTGCATTTTTCATGTTGGCTTATGAATCATAGAGATCTCTCGTTGCTTTTGCTAGTCAGAATTGTCTTAATTTCTATGTCCTCTAATTGTACTTCCGTGAATTCCTCTGTGATAAACAGAAATATCTTAAGTTCTGTATTTATGGTTCTTTATTCATGTAATTAGGAACTAGATATGTAGGTTCAGCTTTCTACTTAATCTGCTATAGTTAGCACAGTTTGTTTTGTACCACTAGTTTTGTTTGTATCTGTTAGGGACCAAGAGGCCACAATACCGCAATACACGTTCCTTGGAAATCTCTCCCACTTGAGTCATTAAGATTTCAAATCTGCCCATATAATGTTCGACGGGGTCTTCTTGCTTTAGGGTACTTGACCTTTCCAATATATTGAATGCATAGCTCTCCCCAAATCTTTGGATCTAGGCATTGGAAAAAATTTCCCAGGTTTTGAACCTTCGTTCTTTTGGCGCCAAAAACTAAACCAAAGCACTACCTTCAATGGATAAACACCAGCTTGAACTTTTCCGAAGCATGAATGTCTAGTACTTCAAATTACTTTTTCACCTTAGCAATCCACCCAATTTAGCCCCCCTCTACAGAAACTGCTAATTCCATTTTCTTGAACCAGATTATGTTCCCGTTAGAATCTTTCGAAGGCTCGCCTTCCTTGTATTCGATCTTCCCATTTTGACAGGAAGACCCATGTTTCATCTGTGTGTTTTCTTTTTCACTTCTAGTCTAATCACCTAACCACCTGATACTTTGCCACTTCATCTATTTGACAATCAGTTGTTTGATGTCTTCGGTGTTGGCCATATTATCACGGAGGTTAGCGAGTTGTACCGTGTGCTTCACTAGCTATCTGTCAAGGATCCATCGCGTCGGATCAATTTATCAACTTTGATTGATCAATGTGGATAAAGAACATTGATACTAAAACAAAAGGAAATAACAAACGAATTCATAGTTTATTAGCTCTGCCAAGAGAGTTTCCCTTCACAACTGTTACAACAGGTTAGAAAACAATTCGCACACTGCTCTCTCCTCTTCTCTTCTTGTTCAAATCTCTTCTCTTCTTGTTCAAATTTAAACCCTCTTACAAACTTCGTTCCCCTTCGGCCTCTTGGTCTCTAACAGTATCCTTTATGTATTTGGTATGTGTATATATACTTATTTTTGCCCGAGTACGGAGGAAAAAAATATATTAGTACTGTTTGAGTGCACCTTTTTTCTCTTAAAAAATATCGTATCTGCGTAGTTATTGCTGGCACACATTGTATCAATCAATACATAATTTCTTTACTCAAAATGTTTTTATTTTATTTATGTCACTTGTTCTCTTCTTTACCTCTCTTCTTTCTACTGTTTTGTGCTCAGCTGTTGCAGTAAATTCCAAACTTGAATATGCTGTTGTTGAAGTAGAATCACTAGATGGACAGGCCTCTTCATCTGGTGAAACTAGAAAGAAAAGGCTTGGAATTGTTTTGAACGATGAGAAAAAGCCATTTCTTATTGTAGCTTCAGATCTTGTGCCAACATTAGAGGAAAAATGGGGTGTGAAGCTTGTTGTCAAAAGAAGACTGTTGGGTTCTGACTTGGAAAACTACAGGTTATTGGCAGTACCAAAATGAACAATTGGTTTCTTCTTTTTGATTTTGCCACTGATATTTGTTTCAGTAAATTTATGTGTTTAAAAATCTTTTTGTTATCTATGGTAAATGAGAAGTTTTCACCCTAAGGATATGATTAATTATTATGGTCTCAGATACACCCATCCAGTAGATAATAGGGAATGTCCGGTTGTAATTGGAGGAGATTATATTACAACAGAAACAGGAACGGGGTTGGTCCATACAGCTCCTGGACACGGTCACGAAGATTACGTGACTGGTCAGAAGTATGGGCTACCCATACTGTCTCCAGTAGATGATAATGGCATATTCACTGAAGAAGCTGGGCAGTTTAGTGGGCTTGATGTTCTTGGTGAAGGTAACACTGCTGTTGTGAAATATTTGGATGAAAATTTGTCTCTCATCATGGAAGAATCATACAGTAAGTTCTTTCTGTCTTCATCATGCAGTTCTCTTAATGTTCGATCTATAATTATAGATATATTATCATCACGGGTCCTTCTCTTCTCTTTCCTTTGTTTTTTTATTTAGAACACAAGTATCCATATGATTGGCGGACGAAAAAGCCAACAATATTTAGAGCAACAGAGCAATGGTTTGCATCAGTTGAGGGATTTCGCCAAGTTGCTATGGATGCTATTGGCCGTGTAAAATGGGTTCCACCTCAGGTATTGCTTTTAAAGTTTCTTTGCTACATAATTTCTGTTTATTTGTAACTTTCTGTTCGATCTTGCTAACGGGTTTCCTAAGGACATTGTTTAAGGATTCCAAATAAGATAATTATCTATTGAAAAAATTAAGTATATCAATTTCCAATGCATTTAAATACACAACTTTCAATACAAACTTACGATTTTAGACTTATTAAGCAATATCCTTAGGACACTTGTTAGCATTTGCCATTTATATTCTCTTAGAGATGTGCTACTCATCATTTTTGGGGCTGTCTTATGCTGATATATGTGAATTGCTTAGGGAGAAAACAGAATCTCAGCAATGACCTCCAGTCGCTCTGATTGGTGTATATCACGACAAAGGACTTGGGGTGTGCCTATTCCAGTTTTTTATCATCTGCAGTCTAGAGAACCTCTTATGAATGAAGAGACAATTGATCATATAAATTGTAAGTGAAAATAATAGTGCTTAAGTTATGATTATGTACTCTTTCAATTTCTTTTTGGGTTTAATATGATTACTTTTTTGGTCGCCAATAAATATAGGGCAACTATTATTGCCCATATTTGAGTACGTGTAGTGGTAAATATTCCAAAGTTGCTTATGCTCGTTTAAAGCATGTTGGTCCTATGAAATCAATACATTCTAATATTGATCTTTTGCTTTTCTTTCTGAGACACTCAGCTATTATTGCCCAAAAGGGTAGTGATGCATGGTGGTACATGACAGTAGAGGAACTCCTCCCTGCTAAATATCGTGATAAAGCAGCAGAATATGAAAAAGGAACTGACACAATGGATGTGTGGTTTGATTCAGGTACAAAACAATAATCTACCTGAGCTAATCTTGCCAGCATATAGTTGTCCATTAATTTAGTTAATTGTTTACTTTCTTTGAATTTGGTGTTTCTTGGCTGGTTATTTTTACTCCAGGTTCCTCTTGGGCTGCAGTCTTGGGAAAAAGAGAGTCCCTTGGCTTTCCTGCAGACTTGTATCTTGAAGGAACAGATCAGCATCGAGGGTGGTTTCAGAGTTCATTGCTAACTAGTATAGCTACAACAGGTAATGATTTTTTTGACTTACAATCAAGATAAATGTCCTCTGTCCCTCTATTAGAAAGGAAAATAATCAGATTATCAGTCAACTTAAATAATTTAAGATTGCAATAAGTGTATATATTTATGGTCCCTCAAATATGATTTTTGTTTTTCATTTAGTTATTATTTAGTCTTTAAAAATACAGAAATCATCTGCTTTTAGTGCCAATAGGGACTGCAATACTATTTTTGTTAAATGTAGGACTACATAACAACAACCAAAGTCTTTTTCAACCAAATGGGATCGTTATATGAATTAAATAATGTTCTATATTGTCTACCATATCTGTAGGTAGACCATTTAATTCTATTTCTCTCTTTAGGATTTGGCGTATAAATTTCTTTGGTCTCCAGTTTCCTCTAACTATTTTACTATCCTTTATCTCTAGTCTATCCCTCTACATGGTGCTTTTATAATTTTTCACTATGCATGTCCAAACAACCATTTTACAATTGGAGCTATCCCAACTTTTCCTCAAATGAATTCATTCCTACTCCATTCTAATGACTTTCAACAGGACTGTTTGGGTGAGAATGTCTTCAAATATTTATATTTATGCTAGTCAGACACTAATTCTTGCATTTGTCTAATACAGGAAAAGCTCCATATTCTTCAGTTTTAACTCATGGATTTGTATTGGATGAGAAAGGCTTAAAGATGAGCAAGTCTTTGGGTAATGTTGTGGATCCACGTAGTGTGATTGAAGGAGGAAAAAATCAGAAGGCAAGTTACGTAAACGAAGTCTGTAAAATATAAAATATTAGTTCTGGAACTGTATCAAACCCTATAATTTCACTTTATCAAAATGACATTGTTCTCAGGAAGCACCTGCTTATGGAGCTGATGTCCTTCGGCTTTGGGTTTCTAGTGTAGATTATACTGGTGATGTGATGATTGGCCCTCAAATTCTTCGTCAAATATCAGAAATTTACCGGAAGTTACGGGGAACTTTAAGATACCTCTTAGCAAATCTTCATGACTGGAAAGTAAGTTCAAGTCCTGTGGCTGAATTAAATCCTTTTTCCTTTTCCTGAACATACTAATACTGCCAAATGTATCTATGAGCACATATATTTTTTCCACTTTTTCATACTTCTAAGTATGTAATTGTTTTGTTGGCAGACAGATTATACTGTTAATTATGACGAACTTCCAAGGATTGATAGGCATGCACTATTTCAGCTTGAAAATATTGTAAAAAACATTAAAGGGAATTATGAAAGTTACCAGTTTTTCAAAATATTTCAGGTATGTTGTTTTAGATCCTAGAGGAACATTCTGTATCTACAGAATATGTTAATATGCTTAGTGCATACATAGGTGCTAATGTGGATGACATATTTTCATAGATCTATCTAGCTTTGCTATAGTGGCACTGAAATTTTTGAAAGGCACAAATGTTGAAATGTGCATCTGCTTGATGGTAATTTGTTGTAGTAGAATTGAAAATGATATTTGGGTGGAAAAGGGGTTATCTGTGGTATAGGATTCATCCCTCAAGTTTTTATTTTCATATAAAAACTTTTATTATGTTATCTTAGCATGACATTTCATGTAATTTAGCTGAATTTTTTTCATCTAATAGTTTGATTTACCAAAATGACGGTGTCTTTTTTTCCCCACTCAGATTTTACAGAGGTTTGTAATAGTTGATCTTTCGAATTTCTATTTTGATGTTGCCAAAGATCGACTATATGTTGGGTACGTTTCTCTCTTGTTGTATTGCTTATACCCTCCATTGTGCATTAGCAAAAACAATTATGGACAGATATTTAGGTTTTGATATCCACAACTTGGCCTTTGTATGGCAGCACAAGATATGAATATTGCCTGTTTTACATTTTATTCTGTTTCTCTTTGGTCTCAAAAACACATCTCTTTACACTTATTTTTCACAGTGGATCGACAAGTTATACAAGGAGAAGTTGCCAAACAGTTCTTGCAGCTCATCTCCTTTCTATTGTGAGAGTAATAGCACCAATATTGCCCCATTTAGCTGAGGATGTGTGGCAGAATCTTCCATTTCAGTATACAACGGAATATGGTTCCTTTGCTGAATATGTATTCGAATCAAGATGGCCAACATTTAATGAAAGATGGCTTACTCTACCTGTTGAAGAAATTGAATTCTGGGAAAAATTTCTTGAGGTACACTTTTGTTAAATACAAAGAGTATTGAGAGACATGTTGAATAATCCGTGTGTTTCAATTACACAACGGAAGTTCTTTATATAGACTGAGTATTAAACAAACATAATGTCATAAATACTAATAGACAGTAATACTAACAAACAGGAATACTTACTGCCTATCTAATTATTTACATTTTAATATAATATTTTAACAACTCTCATTCATGAAAGAGTTTTAACTTATAAGAGCAAATTTCCCAATCTAAGAGTAATCAAAACTTAGCATCAATTTTTCGTTGAACATTATAAAATGATAAAATAAGCAAATTGCTACTTAATCACTTCAAATTGATCAAATATGCAATGCAATAATCGCTTTCAAAGTCGGTATCTTAGTTTTTGTAAAAATGAGTAATTTATGTGCGTCTAAGAAGATCACATACCTTCTATTTATTGTAATGCTGCAATATTTACATTTAATGTCTAGGAAGTTGTGTTGACTAGAACTACTAACAATTAGCCTAAGGTATTGCACAATCAAGTAATAATAACAACATACAATGAATTTTAACACTCCCCTCAAGCTAAAGATTACTATGCTTTAAGCTTGTTACATCAAAACATTTTCTCACAAAAATTGAAACTAAGTTTGACAATTGTTGGACTAGTGTGAGTCATAATCAACATAACTCACCATCAAGATGATCATCGACGAGAAGAGAACACACTATTAAAGATTAATGTGTGAGAAAAGAGTCACCACTGTATTGATCATTGGTGGGAATAAAAGGTACCACTACTATGATCCATATGTGGGAGAAGAATCACCACCGGATTGATCGTCAGTGAGAATAAAAGACACCATTAATATGATTCATATGTGGGAAGGGAGTCACCACCAGATTGATCGTTGGTTGAAATAAAAAGCCGGAATAAAAGGTGGACGACACTGGAAAACGGGGGACGGAGAGAGCTGCACGTGCTTACATGAAGGAGGAGGCGCGTGTGGTGGCTGTTGGCGACGGGAAAAGCACCACTGTGCTTCCCAGAGGATTGCATGGTGGTCTGTTGTGGTTTTAGGCAAGTCGCAATAGAAAAGGGGCAGCTGGTTTTGGCACAGCTGTAACAGTGTAAAAAAAGGACAGAACTGTGGAAAACTATGAAAAACAGTGGTTGTGGTGCATTTGCCGCCGGCAGCGGTATGAAGCACAAAGACAGGTCACATAATCAAAACTTGCTCTGATACCATGTAAAATACATGTGAAATTTATGTGTCTAAGAAGATCACACACCTTCTATTTATAATGATGCTGCAATAATTACATTCAATGCCTTAGAAGTTATATTGAGTAGGACTACTAACAATTAGTCTAGGATGTTGCACAATCAAGTAATAAATAAAACAAATACACTGAATTTTAACAGTTTTACATCATCTGCCAAAAATCAACTTCCGCAAAAGCTTCAACTATTTGGTCAGTCGTAGAGACTCATCTATAATTTTACCTCTAATACACATTTGAAGTGCCAATGGATTTTCAAACCATTATAAAACTTGAAACAACAAATAAGTGTAATAACTGATTGAAATAAAAATCTTTAAGACTACAGATAAACAAAACTTAAACTGAATGATGTTTATCTTAAACTTAGACTGATTGAATAACTGATGTTTATTTTATTTATTGGCTCACAGTTACTATTTAACTAGATACATAAAAAGTGTCCCAGAATTTATTCTTTCTCAAATTTTCTAAAACTACAGGGTGATAATTAATGTATTAGATATTCATTCTATGTATCTGTTACTAAATGAATGCACCTTTTGCCAGCTGAGAACCGAGGTGAATAGAGTGTTGGAGGTGGCCCGAACTGGAAAATTAATTGGTGCCAGTTTAGATGCTAAAGTTCACATTTATACATCCGATGCCATTGTGGCATCCAAACTATCTGAACTATGTACAAGCAAAATTGATGCTGATACATTGAATCGGTTATTCATAACGTCTCAGGTATGTCTAAAGCTACAAATACTTTTCAGTGACTTAGAGCTATCGAAGAAGATAACAATATTTAGGGGTTGCTATTTGTCATATTATGATTCATGTTTTGACTGAACAACCCTTGCATATTAAGGCTTTATGAATCAACAAAGAGTGGCTAAGGTTTTGATAGTAGTATTTTGTAATACATGTCTTTTACCTTGTTTGTCAACTTGGCTAGTTTAGATTCCAGAACTAGTTATTATTTTAAATAAATTATCCCTAACAAAAACAATTAAATTGCATCATCGAGGCTTCGAGATTAAGGCAAAAAAAATAGAACTGAAATATAGTATCCAAGATTTTCAAATTCTTATTTAGACATTGGATATACAACGCTTCAAAGCAGAGATTTATAAATTAGTTTTTATTTTATCCCATGATGGCACATTCAAACTTCAAAGCAGAGATTTATGTTTTGGAATTTTGGCATTGCATCGCTTTGTCAAAAGTTGGCATTTCAAAACCCGTTCAAAGAAAGAGAAAGAAAAAAAAAAGTATTGTTCTGTGATTTGAAGCTTTTATTGAGTGCACATGCCATATTAATAAGCTTTTTTATGTCATTATTTTAACTGTTTTTACTTTTTTTTTTGCTACAAGTTTTTACATGTTTTATTGGCAATACTCAGGCTGAGATTCTTCCTTCATTGGAAGATGAAAATGTTGCAAATATACCATATAGTGGTGAATGCCTTATTCAGGGGAACAATAAAGTGTGGATTGGTGTATCTCGTGCTAGTGGTTCCAAATGTGAAAGATGTTGGCATTATTCACACGAGGTTGGTTCATTTTCAGACCACCCTACCCTTTGCAGCCGCTGCTATGATGTTGTTGCTGTTCAGATGCCCTCTGCCTCTGAAGTAGCTGCTGTCAGTTAAGATTTCAAGACAAGAAACTTTGTTTGAATTTCAACCTCATTTGTTTTTTAAATATTTATTTTTGAAATTGAATTGTAATAAATTGTAAATGTAAAAATTATTTATACGACCTACAATTTGTAGTTGCCTTGCATAACAAAATAAATTATATGTTGCTGAGTATAATATTTATACTGTCCGTGTCTAGTAATTGATGAGAGTTATCACGTGTTCTAATGTTACTATTTTGGGATGAAAATGAAAGGAGACTTAAGTGTAAGTAGAAATGAAAGAGATTTTTGGTGAATAATTTGTGAGATATAGGAAAGAAAGGATGAATTGTTCTTCATGATTACACCTCATCATTTTAATGACGTAGGATTATAAATGATTAAGTGTGAATCAATTATTCGATGACTATTTTTATCTATTTATTTACTTTATTTTTTTACTTTTTTATTTATTTATTAGCTATTTATTTCAACTATAATGAAACTGATTGAATCAGTTAAACAATGTGATAGGATTCTTCTGGCCAAGAGAATAATGACTTAACCAGTTTACTTAGAAGATATCGTTTAGGCATATTCTGTTACTTTGTTTAGTAGCACTATGCTATTGTGTGGTTAATGCAATTATTTTATCGTTAAATGTTTCTTATACGCCCAAATTAAGGTAATTTATCAAATACTAATAGGTAGGTGAAGCCTTCAAAGAAGAAGCCCATTAAGAAGAAAGGGTTATTGTCATTTCAGTGTCAATGGAACGATGACAATCAGTAAACTTGAACAAATAAAAGTGCTTAATATGGTAACTTAAGTAAAAAAACTCTCTCACCTACTTGACTAATCTTTACATGTAACTCACCATGTTGTTTAAGTTCTAATAATTCTTTTTTTTTTTAACAAAGTCCTAACAATTGGTATTTTCATTTTAATTCATTCCCACCTCACCAATGTCAGCAATAATGATTTCAATTTTTGATGCCACCAAAGATGGCTACCGGTGGATTTTTACAAGAGATGTTTGCGATTGCCTAGACAATGAAAGATATATATTTAGAGAATGTCTATTAAAAAGTGTTACTAGCCAAATTCTAAAACTAATTTACAATGTAATACCAATTATAAGAATTTTAATAATTTTTTATTTTAACTGTACCACTTCTTAGGAACTTCAAATATACACATCACTTTATTTTACATTTTGCTCTTATATAAAAATAATTTACCCATGACAACTTATCATCCACCTCCAATATCCTACCAAGAATCACCATCTATCGTTTACCAATTTGGTTATATACCCTACAGAACAAATGGAAACCTTAAAGCGTCTAACCAGGGCCATTTAATATTTGTAGCTCGTTTGTTTAAGGTGTTTCTGCTTGAATTTTTTTTTATAACCTTTAATAAATGAAGCCGAATACATCATTTTTTCCTTGAAAAATCACAAGTCATTAATAACTTAATTTGATCAGATAAGCTGACTGAGAATATATTTCTGAACCTTCGAGGAGCTATTTTGACCAAGATCATGAAATATAAAAATTTTAAACAATTATCTCTTGATAAAATATACTCTTTTGACACTAAAAACGTTTTGCATTCCCCTTTCTCCATGTGGATTGTAGCTGATATTATTGTCAGCATATTCAAAATCTAATAGTTTTACAGCAGTTCTCAACTTTCACACAGAAATAATACATTTTTGGTTAAAAAGAAATACGATGCACTCAAATACAAAATCAGCAGCACAAACACTCAACATCCAGCTGATGTAAATTTGATACAGGCAAGGGGTATGTCCAAATAAAGACGGACACATTCCCTCAACTAGCTGATTCATGTTACAAACAGAAGCACAGGTTGGCAGTATTCATTGACTTTTGAATTCCTCATAAACGAGTCAACCTGAGCACATGAAGTAGGTGAATGCTATTGCATTATCACTGTGTCATCCATATCCTGAGATTGGATCTTTACATCCTGCCAAAGAAACTCAACAGTACTTATGCAGTTTCAAGTTTCCCATAAAACTTAAATTCACAGAGTAAACATGGAATAATAAATAGATGATTATAAATTCAGTACCTGTGTCTGTAAAAATGGCTGAGGTTGCTGATCTTGGGTTGTTGGATAAGCTTGTGGTTGAGACATTCTATAGTATGGTTCTTTCAGATCAAGTTTACAGGATGATGTTTGAAGAATCCCTCCTTGTTCAGCGCCAGGCCCCCACATTTTAGCTAAATGCATATTGATATCGATTCAACCACTAAACAGAGCAAGATGTATACATAAATAAGAAAGAAAATAACGACAACCAACCTGACAATGTTAAATAGATTGTGTAACTCTGTGCACTGTGGGCAATCAAGTGCAGCCTGCCAGTAATTTCTTGCCCTGCCATGACATATATGGGTTCGGAGAGAACGCAGCGTATCTGATACCAATGAGTTATTGGTGAACCAGGGGCCGTGGTAAGCCACCTTTTCACAGTACTGTGGATTTGGAATAATCGCATGACAAATTAACTGATAGGAACAATGACAAAACCTTGATGAATAGAAAAAACCGTACTAATAGAATAATGGTTACCTTCCATTGAACAGTACATCAAACCAACATGCCAAACCATGTACTCGGGCACCCACTGCGGCTATAAATCTGAGAGGAATGTCAATTTCATAAAGCTCTTCTTCCTATAGAATAAAAAATTATTGATTCCAAAGTTATTTTATTTCAAGCAGTTAAAGAACACATAGCACTAAAATGAATACAACCAAGTTCATAACCAGTGATAGAACCATTTTAAAACACAACGATAATAAGCCTAAAAATACATGGCTTAACCAATAAAGGTCTCAGAGTTTTTATTCCAATGGAGAGAGAACCCGAGAAATTCAGACTGGCAGATCCATAAAAAAAGGTTTTAACATGGAAATTTGATGTTAAAAGAAATGCATCAGATGGAATACAAGCATGAGAATGCTATAAAAAAAAGATCAGCTTGTTTTATGAGAAAGATGAAATTCGTCAAACCGATTAGACCCCAAAAAAAATCTCAGCATATCAAAATAGGCATCTCAAAAAAATAGTTAAGGCCTACCTTTATTTTGGTGAAGTCCATCACATGGAACATAGGAGGAGCTATTAACAACCTTGGATCAAAAGCATCCACAACAGGCTGCATGAAGAAGAGAAAAAGTAACAAAATGGAATAAATATATAAATTTATCCATCACATCATAAATTTTAGTAACTTTTTGAAACAGTCATTAATTTTCCACTTTCCAAGTAGGCTAGATCAATGTTTTCAAGATAGAGATCCTACTTAGGATTGGGGAGGATGAAGGATACAAATGGATGAAGGAATAGCCTTCTTGCAGGAATGGAAAGGATGTAAAATGAAATGTAAGGTATTCTCTTTGAAGGAACAGACTTCTTGCTGCATCAGGGATTTCCTATTGTGCCTAGATGTCTCAATCTCACTTTTTTCGGTTATGGCCTATGTTCAGAGTCTCACTTCCTTTCCCTCTCCTCTTGTAAACATAATTGATGGGCCTAACCCAAAGCCTTCCTCCATTTCATCCACTTGGATCCTATGGTGGACATCATCACCCTTTATCTCCTCCTCATTTTGCATGATGGACCCAAGATACTTTAAACATAGGACTTGTGGTATTGTATAAGCATGTCAGCGTCAAGAAAGTATAAACAGATGCCAAGTTTTGATTTGATACTCTTATTGGTTTGAAAGATTTTATATAGAGTTCAAATTTCAAAATATGATATCCTTATAGAATAAATTAGAAAACTTCATTTAATGTTCTGAAACCAAGCTGGTATGATACCTGAGAAAAGTATCCTTGAAAGGCAGTCCAGTGTAAGGGCGTCAAATCAACCCCAAAATAGTTTTGTTGCTGCCAGAACAGCCCCTGAACAGATAAAAGAATATTGATAGTTGAATACAAGAAAGAGGGGGGAAAATGAAAAATATATGTACAGAAAAATGGATTATAGAGAACAGTCAAAATCAAGGATGGACCCTTTTATTGACAATCACTAAAAGAATGCTAGATAATGGTGCCATTCTAAAACACATTATGAAATCAACAGCTAACAATTTAGATTCTACAAAGCAAACAGAATTTTATTTTTGGTGGTCATTTTGGGTACTGTCATCCAGTTAACTAGAAAATTAAAGCAAAGCTCTGTAAGAGATACATCTAACTAGATGTTTATTCATAGGTGGCATGTTGTAATCCTGAAGAGGCTTTTTTATAAAGATGGGTCTCCTTGAATCTATCTTGATGCTAACTTTAGTGCTGAGACAATTCATTTAAAGATATATCAAATAACTACGAGAAGTATGAAATACTGAAAGAAATATGTATATGCATGTGTGAAGATGCACTGCATGTGTGAACATGCACACACAAATAACATTATGAACCTTATTTACAGTTTCAACAAACATATTATCACATACACACACATTCTTTCAAAATCTCATTCTTCTTACAAGTTACGAGTAGGCATGTGTCTGTAAGGAGTATTGAAATATATCAAAGTACATATAGAAGTAAATATGTCAGGGTGCATATCCACATATGTTTGCGCACCTTATTAGCAATTTCCATAAACAAATATTCATCACTGAAAGGTGCCATGTTAATCCTACAGAAGCAATAAGTCCAAGGTTATGAGGAGACAAATAATTCTCAAATAATTGTTAGAAGTTGGGAGGAAAATGTAAACTTCAAAATCCTAACCATTTGTAACAAAAATATTAGCATTTCCAACACAAAAACGTTGCATCTAGAACAAGCATCTACACATGAAAAATGTGGAACAAGAGATTAAAAACAAAATCTAGGTGTTGAATAAGAGAAAATGAGAGAGACATATGGTGAAACCGTGTGTCTGAACTACACAATGGAGTCTGTTTTATATAGGCTCAAAGCAATAAATACAGAAATAAATATGAGAGATATTATCTCTATTTACATGATATGTAATAAGTATAAATAAATTTTCAATACTCCCCCTCAAGCTGGAGCATATAAATCATATGCACCAAGCTTGTTACATATATAACTGATTCGAGGACCTCTCAGGGACTTAGTAAATACATTTGCCAATTGATCATTGGAATTAACAAAGCTAGTGGTGATGTCGCCTGATTCGATTTTCTCTCTTACAAAGTGACAATCTATCTGAATATGTTTGGTCCTCTCATGAAAAACCGGATTAGAGGCAATGTGCATGCTGCTTGATTATCACATATTAATGTCATTTGTGTTGCCTCTTCAAATTGAAGCTCTTTGAGTAACTATTTCAGCGCTAGATCTTGCAACTACACTTTGTTTCTTACTCTTCCAAGATATTAAGTTTCCTTCAACAAGTACACAATACCCAGAAGTGGATCGCCTACCAATGGGTGAGCCTGCCCAATCGGCATCTGAATAACCAACTATCTGAGTATGACCTATGTTTTCATAAATTAGACCTTTTCCTGGAGCACCTTTAATGTATTTCAAGATTCGTATCACAGCATCCCAGTGTTCTTGACAAGGAGAGTTTAAGAATTGACTTACTACACTGACTACAAAAGAAATGTCTAGACGGGTGACTGTGAGGTAGTTTAATTTACCAACCAATCTTCTATATCTCCCTGAATCTAAAAATGGCTCCCCGTGATTAGGTAGAAGTTTGACATTTGGATCTATAGGAGTGTCAACTGGCTTGGCATTTAACAAACCTGTCTCTTCAAGAATATTCATGGCATACTTTCTTTGTGAAATTACTAAGCCATCCTTAGATTGGGCTACCTCAATCCCAAGAAGTAGCAGAGCTTGCCAAGATCTTTAGTTTGAAATTGATGAGATAAATGTTGTTTCAACTGGAGTATGCTCTGTTGATCACTACTAGTTATGACAATATCATCTACATAGACAACCAAGTAAATGCACCCTTGGGTTATGTGGCGATAGAAAAGAGAATGATCAGCTTCACTTCGAAACATGCCAAATTGTTGCACTAATGTGCTAAATCTACCAAACCAAGCTCGAGGAGACTGTTTAAGACCATAGAGAGACCTCCGAAGTCGACAAACCATGGTAGAGGACTCCCCCTGAGCAACAAACCCAGGTGGTTGCTCCATATACACTTCTTCTTCAAGGTCACCATGCAAAAAAACATTTTTAATGTCAAGTTGATGTAGAGACCAATGTCTGATTGCTGCAATAGAGAGGAGTAGTCTGACAAAGGCCATCTTAGCCACATGGGAGAAAGTATCACTGTAATCGAGGCCAAAAATTTGAGTGTACCCTTTTGCCACCAAACGAGCTTTAAAACGATCAATCTTACCATCAAGACCAACTTTCACAGTATAAAGTCAACAACATCCTACTAAAGACTTTCCAAACGGTAAAGGAATCAATTCCCATGTACCACTACTCTGAAGTGCACACATCTCGTCAATCATTGCTTGTCTCCACTCTGGGTGAGATAAAGCTTCACCTGGAGATTTAGGAATAGAAACAGAAGACAGGGAAGACAAACAAGTACAATGCAAAGGAGAAAGATGATGGTAACTCAAGTCAATGTAATGAGGGGATGGGTTACGAGTAGGACGTATACCTTTACGAATAGCAATAAGAATATCAAGGGTCGGATCTGATAAAGAAGGAGGTGGCAGTGAAGGAGCATTTGGAATGACCTCAGTATAAAGAACAGGTGTAGGGACATGTACAACCAATGGTGGTTGACGACGACAGTATGTCTGAAGAGGATGTATAGTTGGAGGATCAACAAGAGGAGTCTCAAGTTGGACAATGGGAGGGGCCACCGGAGGTGTCTCAGGTGGGGTATACATAATAGGCTCTAGTGGTAAAAGAGAAGGTGAAATAGTCTTTGGTAGGTCTAGAGGAATAGTTGCAGACAAAGGATCAAGAAGCGACTCATAGTATGTAACAGACTCAAAAAACATGACATCAGCCGATATGAGATATCGTCGAAGATTAGGAGAATAACAACGATAACCTTTTTGGGACCGATGATAACCAAGAAAGACACATTTTAGTGATCGAGCTGAAAGTTTATCAAGACCAATAGTGAGATTATGGACAAAACATGTAGATCTGAATACCCGAGGAGGAAGTGAGTGAAGACGGGTACCAAGGAAGAGGATCAAGTGAGGGACTTTGTTATCAAGAGCAGACGAAGGCATGCGATTTATAAGATAGCACGCCGTTAGAATAGCATCGCCTCAAAAGCGAGATGGTACATTACCATGAAGAAGGAGAGTACGAGTGGTTTCAATAAGGTGCCGATTTTTGCGTTTGACTACCCCATTTTGTTGAGGTGTATGAGCACAAGATGTTTGATGAAGAATGCCGTTAGAGGTCATAAAATTTTGAAATTGATGGGACAAATATTCGCGGGCATTATCACTGCGCAAAGTGCGAATGGATACACCAAATTGAGTTTTAATTTCCTTATAAAATTGTTCAAAAATATAAAATAATTCAGACCTATTTTTCATTAAAAATAACCACGTACAATGGAAAAAATCATCGATAAAGGTAACAAAATATCTAGACTCAATTGTGGAAATAGTATGAGAGGGACCCCAAACATCTGAGTGAACTAAAGCAAACAGGGAGGAAGCTCGTTTATTAGCTCGATCAGTGAAATAACTACGAGTGTGTTTCCCTAACTGACACGACTCACAATTTAAGCTAGATAATTTGGTTAGGTTAGGTACTAATTGTTGAAGTTTGGGATGACTCGGATGACCTAACTGAGCATGTATAGTAAGAGGAGAATATGTGGTAGGGCATGCTGTTGATGGGTTTGAGAGATAATAAAGGCCATTAGACTCACATCCGACACCAATTTGTCGACCTGATATTCAATCTTGCGAAGTAACATTGCAATTAGTAAACGTGACAACACAGTCATGAGAACGAGTCAATCGACTGATAGAAATTAAATTAAATGGACAGTCAGGCACATAAAGGACAGATTTAACTAATAGAGTAAGGAGGATTTGGACAGTGTTAATCCCTTGAGACTGTGTTTGGGAACCATTAGCTGAGACTAGATAAATAACCAGATGTTGTGAGAGAGGAGAAAAGAGTCTTATTACCAGTAATGTGATCAGATGCACCAGAATCGAGAATCCATTGGCTATGAGAAGGTGAGATGCAAACCAGTGAATTACCACTTTGTACGGCCGAAACAGTAGAACTCGAGTTCTGACAATACTCTGCCCACCGAAGAAAATCTTCATAAGTAGCCATAATCAATAAGCAATTACCTAAAACCAGCAGCGAAACAGTGGCGGAAGAGGGTTTTTTTTTTTTGGGTCAATGAACAGTACTGCGCGCGATGAACAGTGGACTGATTTTCTGAAAAAATGAACAAAAAGCGACAAAGAAAGGGTAAACCAGAATTGAGACACGGTTTTACCGGAAAAAAAATCTCACCGAAGGACAGTGGGTCCCGGGTAATCACGGTATAGGGTTGTCTCTCTTAATAGGCTCTAGATACCATGTTGAATAAGAGAAAATGAGAGAGACATGGTGAAACTGTGTGTCTGAACTACACAACGGAGTCCGTTTTATATAGGCTCAAGGCAATAAATACAGAAATAAATATGAGAGATATTATCCCTATTTACATGATATGTAATAAATATAAATATATTTTCAATACTAGGTATACATAACTTTTAAAGGGAATGTGATTATCTCAATTCTGAACAATTTTTCCCTGTAATGTCATATCATCAAAATAACACTTTGTAGTATGACAGGAACACACAAAATCTAAAAATAAACAAACAAAAATAAAGGATGCTTCAAAGTTAAACTAAACCTTCCCGATGTAGGAAACATTTTGCCATTAGGGGTAAGAAACCTATCCCTGGCAATAACATAAGACTCCAACATTCTTTCATTAACTAACAAGGTGCCTGCACAGCACAGAAGTTTCCAAGTTATTAAATATAGTACCAACAAAATGGTTAAAAAAATTACGTTACTACCCAGAGAAATGCATTTAAAATTTTATGACACAACTTATCTCTACACCACAGAGTAGCAATAGAAAAATCTATTGACAAGATGAAACATAACTAATGCAGTGATTGGCTGCGAGTAGAATATGAACTTACCCATGGGCTCGGATATCAGAATATCTGCTTTCTCTGGCAATACAACATCCTCTACTCTGCCTTTGATAACCTGTATATATAAATAATAAATAGGCAAAATACATCTTGCAGTCCTTTAAGTTACACGAAAATAACAGATCTTTTTTTTGTTACAAGTTAGTCATTTATCTTTCTCAAATTACAGTAGAAAACTGAAAGAAGAAAAAAATGTCTCACTGTGATTCGTTGACCCAGTAATGGGTTCCCAGCTATAAGTTTGCGTGCGTATTCTGCCATTTCAGATGCTTCTACTGCATAAACATGTTTTGCACCTGCCTGCAAAGAAATAATATAATGCCAAGGAATAACATTTCTACGTTCATAATGAGACCAACAACACTTTGCATATGGTACAATTAGACTTAGCCAATCAACGTGCTAAGTTACCTGAGCAGCAAATAATGACAAAATACCACTACCAGCACCAACATCAACCACTACACGACCAAAGAAATCAGTGCGATTCTCCATAACAGCAGCATAATATGTCCCTACAAAAAGATTATCAATAACTTGTAAATAAATATATAGATAAAATTAAATAAATTAATAAAAGACTGCTAGCATACAATTAGGTATAACCTGTCCTCACATAGTCCTGCATCATATTTTGCTGATGAAGAAGCTGTCCATAATAATGAAAATACATTTTTGCAGAAGATGGCTCTATCTTCTCATCAAATTTGCTTTTAGAAGTCATTACATTAGTTCCATTTGATATGTTCCTTCCTGAATTGAACATGGAATGTGTAATTAAACAAATATCGTATCTTACCAACAAACTATGAAGTGTAATTATGCATGCAGTGCAAAGAAACTTGTTGAACAAGCAAAGTACACACAGAAAAGTATAATTAAAACAAAAATGTAAATATGATTAAGAACCCCGTTCAAAATGAATACTTTTAACCATAAAAGTTATTTAATGGGAGTATCTGTCTTCAATAAGACAGAAGATAATAATTACAATGAGATCTGAGAAAACATGAAAAGCAATGTGATGAAAAACAAAACTACTTTTTAAAAAAAATTATAAAATGTCACTAATTTCTCAATTACACGCATAATTTTACTAGTACCAACTAGCATTACAAATATCTAAAACACCATTTAACCATTTTTTATAATCTAAAAACCTTAAAAAGATAAAAATAGTAATAATATGCTAAGTAACAACTGTTGTACTCTAACATTCTTTGATTTTTATGTATCTCATCTAATAGTTAACATTAACATTCACTTGGTTTATAAATGTCACTCCATGAACCAATATGAGCTGAAGTAATCAAGATCAAAACAGTTTGGCAAAAGCCATTTCTACAAAAAAGGTTTACACAAACTTTCCAAAGCAGCACCTTGAACATTGAGTTCCTTCTTCCATTGTTGGAATATACAATGGAAGGCCTCACTTTCTTCCTCATTTCTAAACTGTATAGCAACTCCCCTGGAATAAGATGTCTGGTTCAAAAATAGCATAGTTAAAAGACATACCTATTTGGCAGTGTATCAACTCATTAAATAAAGAAACAACTGTGACACAAACCTCACAAGAGCACAATGATCAGAGCAAGTAGCACAGAAACAAAAAACATGAAACAACATTAAAGGCTGCAGGACCCTAAAATATTAATTCACATACATCCAATCATATCTTACAATAAAACAATTTTAAGAACATGGCATTAAATTAAAGTCTATTTTAAGAACGTGTTTAACTTCCCTTTTTTCACCCACTCAAAAAATTAGTCCCTCTATTTTAAAATCCCTCAGTTTTAGTCTGTCCTCCATATTTTAGGACTACCAAATTGTGATGTGGCATGTGTTTCAAATGATGTGGCATACAAACATGGAATGATCAACACTTACCATATTGCAAGAAAATCCTCTAAAAATTTCGTTTTCAACTTCATAAATTATTCATTTTGTAATTTAATTAATCATGTAAATAATTAATCCATATGGATTCTACATCATCGAGTCATATGTCACATAATTTAAAACATGTCACTCTACTATTTTTGCATCCAAAATTTGAGCGAGGACAAAAACTAGTAGACTTTAAAATGGAAAATCAATTTCATGAATAGGTGAAAATAGGGGACCAGAACTGCATTTAATCCAAATAATAACAATAACAATAATAAACATTGTGAGTGTGCTATTAACTAATTTGTACCTGTTTGCCAGCATCAGAGCCTTCTACCATGCAAACCGATTGAACAGGACTTAATCTGAATATCTGTAAAACATAAATTCACAACAATCTTTTCAATCACCGCAATCAAAACAGAATCATTTAGTTACAGCATACTTCATCATAAAGTGAAGTAGTGAAATTAATTTTTTTATTAAACAAAGAAAATGAATTACTCGAATGTTATGTTACAGAATCGAACCTGAACATGTGGAAGATTAATATCGAGAGCAATCTGGTGGTGAGAACTGTGCTGAATTTGAAGAGCGTCGTCGGTGAGGCGAGCAATCCCCGGAGAAGCAGAAGAAGGAACTGAAGAAAACTCACTGATTCATGTCAATGGAAACTCTCGCTGCTTCTGCTTCGTCGCCGCCGATTCTTCCATTATCGCCGAGCTCATCTACAGCAAATACGTTTTTCTTGCTTTTTTTTTTCGAAAATTATTTAATTATGGGATACTCCCTCCTTTTTTAACACAGAAATACAGTAAATAAATTATAAATATATATATATATATATTATCAGATTATTCTTATTAACTATAGTATATATACTATATAAAAGTAACTAGAAGAAAAATATTTAAATTGAATTTTTTTTAATAAAATATCTAAAGAGAACTAAAGTAGGGTTTTGGTTTGTAAGAATTTTGAGAAGAGGATATAACTTTAAGATGTGTTTAGTTCGGATAATAAATGAGACAAAAAAAATAATGAAAAAATATGAAAAATAGAATAAGTTTGATATATATTTAGGCGGTGGAATATGATATCAGTGCATAGCCGGTTGTTGATATGAGTGTGTATCGTAATAAATGGAAACAGTGATCATCATATTTAAGGATGTGTTTGTTTCAAAGTTGAAAATTACAATCCTAAGAATGTTAGAACATTATTATTACTAATAGTAAACACAATATCCATGTTTGTTGTGGTGTTCAAAAATACAATAATATCATTTCCAAGATAGAAGTAAACGATTATAGAAGCATTTTTTTTCTAGCAAGTTGACAACATTAAAGATACTATAAATAAGAGCATATTATTTTAATAAATAATAAAACATAAAAATTTATAATTTTATAAATAAAAATTATTGGTCTAAATTAAATATATTAATATATAATAGAATAGTCGATAAACAGATGATAACTGAATATTCGTCTATATGTTAGTTACTATGAGATAATTGTGATTTATTATCAATATAAAAATTATTTCTACAATAGTGTATATAAATTAAGTTATTAATAAATAATTAAAAGTTTTAACAAAAATTTTAAAATTCATTTAAATTTAAAATTATAAATTTTTAAAAAGAAAAAAAAAGTGTTCAAATGATATGGTTGGGGAAGTTACTGTTGGTTCCCTTTATTCCTATGGGAATGAAAGATTCTCACCCTTGGACATAGGAATAAAAAATGTCAAAATAATAGTAAATTTTATTGATCTAATAAAAAATTTACACTTGCTACATTACAACTATTCATTGTGATAAATTTATAAATAATTTTGATAAAAATCAAATATATCTAATATTCTAATAATTGTGATGGACTTATTTGGACCGAAAGTATATATAAATTAAATCTAATGTCCACCAAATCCTTCTCTCCTACTCCTAGTGAATGAAGATTACACTACTTGATCACAAAATTTTACTCAAACTAGTTAAGGAGGGACTTGGATCATCTCCACCTAGTCCTTCTCTCCACTCATTCCACCTCTCTATCTCTTTTATTGTTTTATTCAAAAAAATATTGAAGAAAAAAAGATAAGTAAATTATTGTCTCATTTTACCTCTAAAATTCAACTCCTAACACATAATAGCCTAATGATATTTATAATGGTATCACTATCAAATCAGCATTGTCTAAAAAATATTATCAATGGGTGTTGAAAAAATAAATATATAATGTGCAAATTTATTTGAACGGGTCCGCGCATGTTTGAAAGCTGACCAAATAAAACAAATCCTTCCTCTTTCACCTACTAATCCAAATCCCATCACATGGCAAACCTCAAAGAATGGCAATTACTTTGCGAAGTCTGGATACCATACTATTATTAAATGGAAGTTCATCTAACCAGTGATGGCACTTGGGGAATAGGCCTCGTCATTAGGAACAAACAAATTGGGTAATTTTGTTGCTGCAAGATGCATTCTGATCCTATCACACTACAATGACTACAATGACAAAGGACCAAAGAGAATGTAATTTGGCTTGATTAATGTTGGCCCACACATCAAACAAACACAAGCTGCAAATTTTTTATTTTGATGTATATTTAGTGGTGTAGATTTATATATATATATATATATATATATATATATATATATATATATATATATATATATATTACTTAAAATTAATGGATTTGTTCCTTATCACACTAAGATGCTGATACCATATTAGAAATATGAAGATTTAGAGATAAATAATCGAAAAAATTTTTAGAAGCTTGAAATATAGGAACGCATATAGAGTCATTTTGATAAAAAATGAAATATGATACAATGATACTTTTATTTCCAATGGTTAATGAATATTAACCTTATAACTATTTTCTCCAAATAACTCTAATCGTAATTAATTAATTACTTTTAAAAAAAATTATATGGGATAATTTCGTTACAAAACATTATCTTCACGGCAACTAGATTGCAACTCCATCTCTTGTAGCATTTGGGATCTCTCTATGTCTCTATCGCATTTTTGTTCTCCAAACCTCTTATCTATTCCGCCATTCTTCGCTACCATTTAAATTTCTCATCTTGTTAAAAAAAATTGCGCTTTTTTGATAGAGAGAGTTTTTCCTTTTCTTATATAATTATATTTCATTTCATAACCATAATTATTCATGTATGTTTATGTAAAATTCATAAATACAATGTTTTTGCATGTAAGGAGATGCATAAAACGAATTTTTTTTATCTCACTAGGCAAATAATAGATATGACCATCTTTCCACCTATCAGACATTCCTAATAAATTAATAAGTGATGTTATGATTAAAGATAAAAAAAGGTAAATAGATAAAGGTGCAAAATAAAGCAAAAAAATAAAAATTGCTAACAATTTTACATTTATCTTTTCAAACACAAATCCTATGATAATTTAAGATGGGTATTAATTTCCATTATCAAGTGAATAATACCTATACAAAACTATAATCAAAGAAGCATTAACTTGAAGCTAATAAGAGTAAGATATGTTGTCAATGCAAGACACGGTTTAGCCAAATCTTTAGCAAAAGGATTAACCTTTCTAAACCTCAAGTAACAAATTAAGAGGGTTCCACTATTAACAATACCAGATACCAATGCAAGCCAATATGCATTCATAACAAGCACAAGTGGGTGCCACACAATGCTTAGAGCGATATGAGCTACGTAGAAAGCCAATGCATCTGATTCACCTTGAAACCCACCATCAGCCCAAACTAACCAAGCAGCAAGGCCCATGAAGAAAGATGAGCCCAATGTGGCTAAGTTAATGAACCAAAGTGGTGCAAACCAAAAGGGCTTGGATAAGACATTGTACTTTCGACCTGAACCAAAGAGAATGATTATGATTAATGTGAGGGCAAAGGGAATTGCAACTCCTATAGCAAGGGATCGTAGTGCTCTCTTAGCTTGTGATTTCTTTGTTTCATGCAAGGTTTGAGAAGCCATTAAGTTTTTCTTTCTTTCTCTCTCTTAGGGAGGAGGAGGATTAAATTAGAGAAGAGTGGAAACAATTAGAATGATAGATTAAATCGGTAAATGAGTGTTTTGGAGAAAAATAAGGAGAATGTTAAATTAAGAAAATTATATTCATTAGTGTTTTTGGAATATCAATCATCACTAATATACATGGTTACTCTTCTCCTTTTACAATCCATCGAAAATTAAGGAAAGCAAGAGCATGTTAGAGAACTTAAATGAGATACATTCTTAGATAAGTTTTTTAAGAGATAGATTTGTTATATTCTACAAGAAAAACTTAAATTAAATTGTAATAAAAATTTTATTTTAAAATCTATACCTCTTTAATTAGTAAAATATGTATTATGTCTGTAGTTAACTTTAATATAAATCAAATTTTTCATAATCATTACTTCTCTATTTGTCATAACATATAATTTCTCTATCTTTAATTGGTTTGTAGTAAATATCTACAATATCTTTTAAGCCAATAAAAAATCTATTAATTCAATAATTTATCTCTCTAATTCTTTTTAATTATCAATTTTTACGGAGAAAAAAAAAACTATTCACATTTATATGTTAATTTAGTTTTAATAATACTAACAATACTCATAAACTATAACTTTCGTATTTATTATAATATAATTTCATCGAAAGAATGTGTTATATGATGGTGTTATATAAAAAAGTTGCACAAGTGTTTCGATTCGAAAAGCAAGGCAAAACTCAAATTTATTTTTTTTAAATTCACAATATTGATAGTTTACAATTTAATTTTGATGTTGGCAAAACTATGTGCACTGACACTATGGACTTTTTGCACCCACAGTATGATTTTTTTGCACCCACAATATGGATTTGATCAAAAGTTTACAAGTGAAGTATATCATCCATTGATTCAAGAAGAGCACTTTTGGAGATAAAGAGCTAAGATGTATTGGATTAAGGATCGCAATTTAGTACTAAGTTTTTCCACTTGCCAGCCTTAACTCATAGTAAGTTCAAGAGGGTGGACAATTTGTTGAACGGAGATAATATTTTTGTTAGAGGTCAGTCAAAAGAATCTTTGTGATGTTGTTGTAAGTAGATACTTTGACAATATTCTAGTTTACAATGAAGTAGTCCATGTCATCGAGAGGAGTACTCCAAGTTGAAAAAGTTATTTCACACTCTATCTACCAAGCGTTTTGTAGCTCATGGGGATATTTGTGGAGTAAGAATTTGCAGAAGAGTTCTAGTAGTGTCCCACTTGCTTTTTGAAGATAATTATTTTTATTTTAAAGTGAAAAATTGACAAGGCCACCCACTTGCTATGCTCCGTGAAGTTGTATGAAGATGTCTCAAATCAATCAATAAATCGGGCTTTCCAATTTTGATGTGGTCATTTTAGAAGCATTAGAACAATTTAATAAAATTTAGTGAATATTTGGGTATATATTCGATGGTTGATAGAAGATAAAAAAAATAACTTTTGCCATCATAAAAGACAAAGTGTGGAAAAAAATAAGTTTTTGAATGGTAAAATGTTGTCTAAAGCAAAGAAAAAAGTAATGAGAAGAATCACATGTGTTACATCCTCATGATTACTCTCATGACTTTTTTCTCCACTTTACGTAACATTCTACTACTCCACGACTTTATATTCTTCATCGCATCGTCTTATAAGACAAAAGTTACCTTTTGTTTTTACCAACCATCATTTTAGATTTGCAGAAAAGTTTCATGTACTCAATGTAAGTCTCAATCTCAAATACTTGTCAAAGTTTATTAAATTGTTGTACTAATCCTTCTACAAATTAACATTTTAGATTTGGAAAGACTGATTTCTTGATCTCATATACTTTAATACAACTTCATGATATAAACAAGAGGATAGATTTCTCAATTTTTGCCTACTACATTCTTCAACATGTCTTATAAAATAGGTCTATCTAGCAAAATGATGGACTCTCATTGGGTGATATCAATGCATAGCCATCAATTATCAATATAAGAAAATAAGAAAAGTAACTACTAACAAAATTACTTTTCTTATATTGATAGTTGCCACAAATAACGCACCCCTACACTTATACTCATACTCGCTTTTTCTATATCTCTTGTTATTGTTTTCATTTTTATCTACATCATTTTAACCCAACAATTGTGTTTGATATTCGTTCAAGTAATAGTACTCTACTCTAGTCTACAAGACTAAAATAAAACTAGTTTTCTGTTCTCTGTTTATCTTTAATTTTAGTTGGAGCATATTTTCATGTCACTTTAAATCTATATTTAGTTTTTTACGTTATTTCCTAATAGAATTGATTTTGTGTTTAAAATTGATTTTCTATTTTATCCTTTTTTTTCAAAAAAAATAATTTTTTTTATCATATTAAATTTAATTTGTGTTTTAGAAAACTTTCTAAAAAAATTACAAAACTCATGTCTTAAATTTGAATATTTTGTACCGAAAAACTTTTAAAAGTTTTCCCAATACATGTTAGGTTTTAGACCCTAGCACTAACATTTGTGTGTTTGAAAACTTCTTTTAAATTTTTCGGTATATAAATGTGATTTAATAAGGTTTAGAGTTTAAACTCTAATCTTTGTGTACCGTAAAAAAATTCTGATATAAAGTTCAATTTTTTAAAAAAGTTATTCAAAACTCAAATTAAATTTAGTGGAGTAGAAAAAAGTTATTATTATTAATTATTTTTAAAAATGAATAAAAAATTGGTGGTTTGTATAAAATGTGGGGTAGGAATATGATTATAGGGGTACAGGATAAAAAAATTTATAAAAAATAGTACATATCACGAATCAGCTCATAATACGAAGCTTTAGTTGGGCCATTACAGAAAAACCCGGCCCATAAAGTTAATTATTTTAGGGTTTATGAATTTACATAGTCTTCCTTCTTTTCATCTGGTAACTGTCTCTCGCTGCCACTCATCCCATAATTTGTTAAGGCGATTCAACAAAAACCTAAAGATGCAGAACGAAGATGGACAAATCACTGAGCTCTACATTCCTAGGAAATGGTATATACACTTAGACAATCTCATTTTTTATATTATTGTTTTGAAAAATTAGGTTTAAGTTGTTATTTGTTGATTTCGGTATTGAATTTGAACTTTTTTGTGTGGATTTGGTTCAGTTCTGCTACAAACAGATTGATAACTGCTAAGGATCACGCTTCAGTTCAGATTAACATTGGTCATTTGGATGAGAGCGGTGTCTACAATGGTCACTTCTCCACTTTCGCTCTCTGTGGCTACGTTCGTGCACAGGTCTTAATTTTTTTAGTATATATAAACTGTTTTGTTTTATTTATTATTACTTGATTTGTATTGGATTAGGAGATAATTAGGGATTTGTATCATGTTTTCCTATTTTTTTCTATTAAACACTACACTTACGTGTTTAGGGTATTTGCATCTGATTTTTTTTTTTTTAATTTAGTTTAGGTTAATGTTTAGATGCTGTTGGGCCAAATGATGCTTATGTAGCATTGACTCTTTTATTGTATTTGTTTTATCTCTGAATAGAATTTGAATTTACTTTAATTTAGATTGTTGATACTGTTTAACCTGTTGATATTTCGCACTTAAAATATTTTGTTTTGGCGTTGGGGATTTTATGGAAAGCATTGGGTTTGATTCTTTCATCTACCATAGTGTGGTGTCGTTTAATTTCCTCTGTATTTTTTTCTGTCGGTTTCTACTGGGTTAGTTTATACTATGGTGAACTTGTATTTATATTTGGAGATAGATATCTCCTCACCATTGAAATGTGGTAAGTTATATATGTAATATTCAGTGTTCTTTCTTAAGAAACATTGAAATATGTGCTTTTAGGGTAGAAAACAAATAAAGAATAAGGATTTTGGGATGAAATATATATTAAACCTTCATTATGTTGGGCATTTATTCTCTATGTTGTATTCTGATTTCTGTCAGCTCTTGAACAAACTTTGATTTTCATTTGATCTACCCTGACGATGTAGTTGTTATGAACTTGTTTTCCCACATCATGATTTCATGGTCTGTTGTTCTCATCATTTGTCAAGTTCTGATATTCTCTTCTTTTAATTTCCAGGGAGATGCCGACAGTGGAGTTGATCGCCTGTGGCAGAAAAAGAAAGTTGAACTTAAGCAGTAGAGGGTTTAAGCAGCTGAGGGCATGATCACATCTTTGTTATGTGTTGAGTTCAACTTTTGCTAGAAATTTTGGATTATTGTTGTGATTTATGTATTTCAATACATGTTTTGAAATTGATTTGGTACCTTCAACTGAAGTTGTTTTTACGTAAGTGCTTTAAAACATATTTAGTTTTCTCTTACAGATTGATTTATATGTGATCATCATTGGTAAATTTTAGTTTAGCCTTTGTCAAAATCCAACTGCGCTACCCCTGCACATTTTACAACCATTTCCTTTGTTAGGGTAATTCGGTGTTCCAATTTAATAGTACTGTTTTTGGAAATTAATTTCGACCCTATAAGTAAACTATGAGACGCAGTAATCGAGATGCAGCTTTTCAGTTGTTTTTTGTTGAAACACTAATTTTTAGTTATTTTTGGTTGAAACACAATGAGAATTTGAGAACTATGTAGTTTGTTTTATTTAGTTTTACATGCAACAATTGTTGATTTTCATAATTCAAGATTTGTTGAAATTTTTGAAGACATTTGAAAATTTGAGTTAAGCTTTCAGATTTAATCCCCATGCCTTTTTCTCGTTATAATAACGAGATGCATAGCTCTATAGTGTGTGGTAGTGATTGCCCATCACCTGTTGCTTTTATTGGAAAAGCTATTGTGCTAATCGTGTCTATTAGATGCTGTAACCATGTTCACGTCTTGATCTCACTTATAATTTTGGGGGGAGTTAGCCTTTATAAAATGTAGTTTCAAATTACAATTTGTCTACCGATAGTCTAGTAAAATTGTTACTTCTATTTTATTTGCCATGAGATGAGATTTTTTTTTAATTAATTGCGTCTTGATTTATGTTAGTTTGATTAGTAATTTTGTTGCAAAGTATAATATTGTAAAAGTCATTTTTTAGATTACATTCATAGTGAAATGTTTAAAATATCCAGCTTTGTATGCATAATTGAATTATTATCTAATATTGCAATTGTCATACAGGTCAATCTGGTCCTTGTTTTATTAGATTTAGTCTGCATATGACATGCAAAACGTTGTGTTTCTTTGTCTGGAGACGAGTTTAAATTTTAAGAGATGACCAGGTCAAAATGTAGAGCTAAATTAAGTAGTATGATTTGTTTCAATCTATCTGCCTCTTAACAACGCTTATGTTAGTTTCGTTGCGGTAGTCTGGGTCTTGCTTGCTTCATGGCGCCGCGACATATCCGATTATCCGAAGTTACTTCATTCCCCTCCTACTATTTTTATAATGTTTTTATAGATTTTTTTTTTACCAAGGCAAATGGTAATAGTTAGAATATTATTCCATTCGTAAATAAATATAAATAAAAATAATCACTTACACAGTTATTAAAATAATTATAGTGCCATTTACCAGATATTCTAAAACAACAAAAAATTAATTAGTCACATTAAATAAAAAATAATTAGTTATCTACATTTATTATTGTTATTTTCATTTAAAATTTAATTTAATTATCTAAATCACTCATTTAATTGCATAAAAATAATGATAATTTTATACATGTTAAATTTACTTATACTTTATTACAATTAGAGTATATTAAGAGTTACCGTTTAAACCCTAAAGGTGGTACTTAAGCTTTTTTATTGTCGTTGAAAAAAAACTTTCTCTGATTTTAAATATAAAGTAAGTTAGTTCAATAAAAATTAATATATTTAATTTAAATTTTTTGATTAAATATATTAATTTTTATTAATTTAATTTTCTCTTATATTTAAAATCAAGAAAAATAAAAATATTATAAACAAATTCTCAAGAAGTTTTGACCCAAGACCTTTTTATGGGTAGTCCTTATTTCAGCCTAACTCTTCAGAAAATCAACGGACATGAAAATGTAAAGTCCAAAATTATGAAAAGAAGCAAAAAATTTGGAGGCATTGTTTAAGATGATTGTTCATTGAAATTCATATTTATTTTTTTTATAAAATTAAATAAAATATATTATTAAATCTTAACTTTCAATAAGAATAAATATACAAATTCGGAAGACGAATGATTATATCTTCAACATTGGCAGCTTGACGCATGATATGCAATAGTACCGCAAAAACATCCTTTTCAATGTTGGTTGTCAATAAGAATAAAACACAACAACGAAAGAGATTTCTATGATACTTTTAGTTTTACACACTCACACACATGACACACCAATGTCGACTTGTCTTGTCAAAAGATTATACTATGGAATTGTTGAGTTGATTACTCCCAACATCCTTAAATATAAACATTTATTATATTTTTATTTTTATTAAGAAAAATTCATAGTGCATTTATATTTATAGATAGTTAATGTATTTATTTTATATATAAATGTATTTAAAATATCATTTATATTTGTATATTATTAATTATATTTTTTTTCATTAATTAGAAGTTTATTTGCAAAAGAAATAATAAATGTATCTAGTACTAGAGTGGTATATTTAGGGATAATTTTTTTTTTCAAATGTAGGTTTGTATTTAGAGACAGAGAGAAAATAAAATATAGTTGATGCTATAGTGTGCAACCTACCAATGTTTAAAAATTATTTGAAATTATAATGATATAGACGATAATTTTTTGAAATAATTTAATATTTATTTTAGTATTTACATAATGACTCAATACACTTCAATTAAAAAATAAAATGGATCTCATAAAATTTAATATCAAATTGATATCTATTAAATCACTATCTTAAACGTAAAAATGACAAGAATCACTAACTTATACTCTTGAAGAGTATCGGTAAACATAATTAATTTTTTTAATAACTTTAAAATAATAATCTACAATAAAATCTATCTTAAAATTTACCAATAAACACTACTACATCCGCCCTTTTAATTAAAATATCTTTTATATTTACATATCGTTAATTTTAATTTTTAATATTTCAAGATATTAAGTGGTATTAATTAGAAGTTTATTTGCAAAAGAAATGATAAAATGTATCTAGTACTAAAGTGGTATATTTAGGAACAATTGTTTTGTCAAATGTAGGTTTATATTTAGAGAGAGAAATAAAATAAATAAAATAAAATATGATTGATGTATGTTGGACAAGAGATCAATGTTTAAAAAGTATTTGAAACTATAATGACAATCTGGCAATACTATTTAAAATAAATTAACATTTCTTTAGTATTTACATAATTATTCCATATATCTCAATTTAAAAAATAAATATGTTTCATAAAATTCATTTCATTAAATTAATATAATTAAATTATTGTCTTAAACATAAAATTGACGCGAGAGATTTTAAATAATTTTTAAACAATAATTCACAATAAATTAACTCTCAAAGTGAGCTGTCTTAAAATTTACCGTCCTCTTAATTATAAGATTCTTTGGGAATTGGGTAGCCCTCTTAATTATAAGATCCTTTGGGATTTGGGTGCATAAATTTTGCTTTCATATCGTCTACATCAAGCTATCAAAAGGTGGATACAAGTTACAATATGAAACCTCATAAATGGTACCAAAGTATAACAAATCCGTCGACCTTTTAATTTATTGATATTCACATAATTAATTACATAAATTTACATTAGTGAATTTAAACTTCAATATGCCTCCAGCTTTGAATTGATTTAGATCACAAAATCATTTCAATCGATTAACCAATTTTGTAATTATCTTTCTTCCGTCTTCAAAGATAACTTTGCTGCTAGTTTGTTCAGTAGGGAATGAAGATAACATCAATTAATATAATCTATTCCGTTTAAACGTAATTTTGGTCGTTCAATTTTATTTGAAATGAATTTTTAATTTTTTTCATTTTCAAAACCTATTTTTTTTCTCATTATTATTAAATTTTGAGATTGTTTTGTTATCTACTATTTTTTATGATATAATACTCTTATTTTGTTATTAAATTTATTTATATATTAAAATTCAATTTACCATATATATATATATATATATGTTAAAATATTTAATTTTTTTTAAATAGTTAAATTTCTTTATCTTATTTAACTTTTTTTAGTAACTTAAA
>JBBPBS010001075.1:5991534-6010806 GCA_037974835.1 Cicer judaicum | reverse complement strand
TATTAATAGTTAATTTATATCATAAATATATTAATTTATGTTAAAATGAATTAAAGTACAATGCATATTTAATTCTTAAGTGAGAATAATGTAATTCAAAAATCTTTTAACGGAGATAAATTTAATTTATTCTATATATTTTACTTATCAAGCAAATATATATTTTATAAGAAGAGGAAAGAAAAATGTATATTAAAGATTCTCTCACTAATAAAGAGTAGGTTATTCTAAATAAAAAATATTAAAAAGTAAAAGAAAATTATTGAACTATTTTCAATTTACTTTTAACAAATGAACTTTTTTGTTTCAAGTCAAAAACAGATACATTGTTTTTAAATCTCAATTTAAAACTTTACCTTATTATTTTAAAAATACAATAACAGAATATACTATCCTATATATCAGGTAGACTAATTCATCTTTAACACTAAAATAAAAAGATAAAAAGCATTTTTTTTTTAAAATTAAAAGATTAAAAAAAAATTGATAAATAATTTGGGAAGTGAAAAGATAAAGTTATAGTAGTATAAATGTAAGAAATGCAGAGAATGAGAAAGCATGAAAAAAATTTGTTCCTCACAAAATTGGAAAAACAGCTTCTGTTCTCTACCATTCGAATTTCCAACGACTTCGCTTTTCGCGTCTCATTGAAGCACTTATTCTCTCCACTCGCATTAACAACAACCTCTCTTCTCTTCATTGCTTTTTCTCCTTTCCCTCACTTCTTCATTTCTCTCTCTCTAACTGCATTCTTTGCTTCTTCACTCTCTGTTGCATCTGCTTGGCTTCTTCAGGATCTGTTAGGTCACTAATTTTTCCTTCTTTTTTTTAATATTTAATTTTTATGCTATTTTTTAAATAAGGTTTGTGTATGGTGGAATTTTTATTTTATTTTTGTGTTCTGAGTATTTTATTTCATGTATTTTTGTCTTTCTTCTTTGTGGGTTTTGACTATTTTAACAAAAAGTTTATACTTTTTTGCTCTAGCGTCCATACAATTAATTTGATATTAGAATTATGAGTAATTGTTTTTAATTTTTTAACAAGATTATTGTTAGCTATGGGGCACTGATAACCGACATGGACACCAGAAATTGGTAATAATTTGATAAATGAATTAATTGAATGAAATTAATGTATCGGTGGTGTCGTCGACACCGGAACACCTTCAATCAGAAGGGTTGGTACTACGGTGATTGTTAGGTGGGGGAAGTGTGTCATGTGGTGTATTCTGAATCTATACTTGAAAATTGTTCAAAATTTTGACCACAAATGACATAGCCACTTTTAAGTAGAAGTTCAGAAATATCCTTATGGCTGAGACAGTGATCAGGTTGACATTGATTCGATAAAAATAAGAGAAAACAAATGTAAGTTGAGCTTTGCTTGTTTTTTGTCAAATTGACACTATTTGATGTGATTCTACATGAAGTTTTGTACTAAAGTGTTAGTTTTAGTTAATTTGGCTCTTATGTTAATCAATAGTTGTAAGTATTATAATAGTATAAGTGTCACTGTCGATGACGCTTAATTGAGTGTGTGAGAGAGAGAAAGATATTGGAAGCAAGCAAGCTAGGACATTGATTTTAGTACATATATGTTTGTGTTTCTAGACTTTTTTCTTTTGTATTTTTTACCATTAACAGAAGCTGCTTTTTGATTGATTCATGGTGAACAATTGAATATAATTTGTTTTTTTTTTTTGTTGGAATGAAATGCCTGAATTTACAACTACTGATGGTTGGCATTTAGCTACTGTGATGTGAAGTTGGATTATCTTCTTAGCCTCTCTATGATGTTATGTTGATAGTATGTTTAAAGGTGAAAGAACCTTTGAGTTTATCTGTCTGTGTGTGTGTATTATAGCTAAGAATCTATTAATAAACTATGTAGTTTTGTTGAACCAGTTTTGATTTTCTAAGGAGAGTTTTTTCCCATTGTTTGTATATGTTGAGAACGATAATCTGAGGCTGAATATATATAACCTACAATATTGGAATTGAAGTTAATTTTACTTCAATGATTCTCTATTACTTTTCCATTTATTGTATGTAATTAATGTTATCATCATGATTTAGATTGTCATTTTCCCCCTCTTCTTATGTTATCATCTCTCTTGCTTGTTTTTTTCTTTTAGTAGCATGCTTTATACTAATACTCACTAATACCTGAAAACACTTGAATACTCACTTTAGATAATTTTGTGTACTAACCGACAAAAAAATGTTTCCACGCTTCATTGCTAATTCATTTTATTGTTGTCATCTCTTTATCTGTTGACCTGATGGCTGCTCATCCTGTATGTGGTGCAGGCTGCAAAGTTTATTGAATGAACCCTTGTTGGAGCGTTTATTAAGTATATCAATTGAGCTTCCACAATCTAGAAAATCAATCGGTAAGTATCCTATATGATTAAATGGTTACTTCCTAGGAGATAATATTTATGAATATAAAGATTGACTATACTTATTTTGAGGCAGTTTATTTACATTTCGTATGTGGCTAAAGTGATATTGATATTATTGAGAATGGATTTCTTAAACCAGGTGAAAAACATGCTTAGTTCTGAAGGTGAACTTAAAATAAGTTTTGGCTATCAATGCAATAGCCACAGAGGTATCCCTTGCAAGGTTGCCAATGGCCGCAAATGGAGCCCTGAAATCCGCAGAACAAGCAGTTTCTCTTGCTTATCCGGTGCTGCCTTAAGTGCAAACGCTACACTTGCCAACACAAACATCTGCAATGGTGTGATAGGAGAAGAAATCCTTCCGAGTTTGGACTCTCCTAATTCCTTCCGGCGGGTACCCTCTTCTCCAAGTCTTGCAAAGTTGGACATGCTATCGTCTTCTCTCCATAGTACTTTGTCAAACCTAAGTTGCAGCCCATCCAGTCCAAGTAATATGCTTGAATATGACTTTTGTTCATTAAAATCCATGAGTGCTCCTTCTAGAGGTGAATGTTTTCTTAATGCTACGGAAGTGCAAGTAGCCGGAGGAGCTGCTGGTGAAGATAGAGTTCAAGCAGTTTGTTCTGAAGAAAACGGGTGGCTTTTCTGCGGAATTTATGATGGCTTTAATGGGAGAGATGCAGCGGACTTTCTGGCTTGTACTCTTTATGACTCTATTGTATCTTATTTAAACACAATAGACTGGGATTCGGAACCAAATTCCACCAATGCTTCTGACAATGATGATTTGGACGATTGTCTAATTCTTCACGAGCATCAATCTCCAAGATTTAAGGGAAACAATTATCCCAGTAGTCCACCTGCCAATTCAGAGGCAATAAGTAAATCATTTTCGCACGTGGTACTTGATAGCCTCAAACATGTTCTTAATCAGGTTGAGAATGACTTCTTGTACATGGTCGAGCAGGAAATGGAGGAACGCCCCGATTTAGTTTCTATCGGATCTTGTGTTTTACTTGTGCTTCTTCATGGGAACGATTTGTGTACGCTCAATCTAGGCGACAGCAGAGCAGTGCTGGCAACGTGCAGTGCAGGTAACGGAATGACTGGAAACGAGAGATTGAAATCTATTCAGCTTACGGATAGTCATAATGTTGATAATGAAGCTGAAAGAGCTCAACTTCTTGCCAATCATCCTGATGATCCTAAGACCATCGTAGCAGGGAAAGTGAAAGGAAAACTGAAGGTTACACGTGCTTTCGGAGTTGGCTACTTGAAAAAGGTTGGTATCTTTTAAAATTTTAGACAATGAGTTTACAAATGATTTTGGATACTGATATTTGAAACCAGTAGAGGTAGTTAAGAAGCTTAGATACCAAAAAATTGCTGAAGTATTGGTGTCATTTCCGCATCAGATACACCACATCCCTATATATGTATCCAAGAAATATCATCAAAATTTTATTTTTTTTCAAAATAAAGTACCGAGTGATACATTTGGGACACTTCTTTGGTATTTTGGGATATAGCTTCCAAAACTTGAGTCTTGTTTTTCATCATGTTTTTGTGAGCACAGTTAATGTGCATACTTCTTTATTAACTCTTAGGTTTAAAAAAAGAGAGACATGATTGTGGAATACTAGTGGATGATCCCTTTTGATGGTGATCAACTTCTTGATTTGACGAAGTTATATTTTGGTGAATTAGATTTCGAATCTATGCTTGTTTGAATGAGTAGAATAGGGAGAAGAAAATGATACTGCTAGTATTAGACTGTAACGAGTAATCAATTGAATAAATTGAATAAAGGCTCATTTTAAAAAGGACTTATGGTATTTTGTGACATTTTGACATCAATTAAAAAAACTAATTTATTTTTTATATGGATTAGAGAAAGATATGTATCTCCTCTGTTTTCTTGTTGTGATTATAAGTATCTTGTTGTAAGTCATGATCATCATTTGCTTATGTAGTTATATATGTTAATAAAAAATGTCAACATATATTATGCATTTATGTAAATATGTTTTTCTTTCGATTTATAATTTAGTGTTAACATATCTAGACTGTATCATATCTTAAGTTTTTAAAATTTTTCTATCCCCATATCTGTATTGTATTAGAGATTAAAGACTATACACTGTTAGTGTACAGTTATTTTAAATTGACAACAAATCATTACTTGCCAACACATCAAAAAATTGTGTAACTTCATTTTTCACTTTTTTATTAGATGAGTTGGCAAGTTGTGATAGGCTGTAATTTTAAAATAACTTTACACAGAGAGTATATGTCCTTTAATCTCATTGTATAATACCCATGTCGTATCAAGTATCTGGGCTTCATAGAAAGCTAAATATTTCAAATTTATATCGACATCCAAGCTACGAATGGTGAGTAGATGGAAGACTGTTATGATTTTCTGAGCTTATAAACCTAATCATTGCAAATAGTATAATATTTATTTTTCATACCAAACAAACAAACTTGATTTTTTCTCATGCAGAAAATTCTGAATGATGCATTAATGGGAATCCTTCGAGTTAGCGATCTTAAAAGCCCGCCATATGTTTCGACAGATCCATCACTGAATGTGCATAAAATCTCTACTGCTGATCAGTTTGTTATAGTTGGGAGTGATGGTTTATTTGACTTCTTTAGCAATGATGAAGCAGTGAATCTTGTTGAGTCTTACATCCTGAGCAATCCTTATGGTGATCCAGCCAAATTTCTCATTGAGAAACTAGTAGCAAGAGCAGCTGATTCTGCGGGTTGGTTTCTTAGATCTCATGCTAAATTTACAAATAGATATTGGTGTTTTTGTAAGGGTTACCTGATAGATTTCTCTTACAGGTTTCAGCATGGAGGAGTTGATGAATATTCCGGCTGGGAGGAGGAGGAAGTATCACGATGATGTTACCGTAATTGTGATAATCCTTGGGATGAATAAACGGACTACAAAAGCATCGACTTGCATCTAAACAGTAGCCAAAGAAAATTTGCATGTGAAGCTTTTCAATGGAACACCTTGGTCATGTAGTGTTTTCTAGAAATTTGTTGTGATATTAAAAGATTGTACATATGACAATTTTAAACTTAGAATCATTAGTTTCCTTAGGTATTCAAAGATTCTGCTCAGTATTCCAAACAAAAAAGATTTTGTACAAATTTATGTTAAGTGATAAATAGGCTGCTTTACAGATTATGATGAATCCAATCCATGTTTTAAATAGCATGGGAACAACTAACTGCTTGCCATAATAATATATTTGTGGAATTCAAATTGATTCTCAATGTCCTTGCTGTTTCTAAGATAGAATAGATCTCAGTTTTTTCAAATTGAACAAAAATGCATTGATGAGTATTTTCCAAAATTAATGTATATGTGAATGTATAATGATTGGGTCTTTTAGTGGAACTTGCGCATATAGCAATCTGATTCTAATTTAGAATATTAGCTCCACTTCATAGTCACCAATGGCTCTTTGGTAATTTGTCAAAAAAGAGACTCTTAGGTAACATTGACTTATAAAGTTGGCTTACTATTTAAAAATGTGTATATTCAACATGCCTATTAGAAAACTAAAAGATTTAAAGTGTTGGTGGCTGGAAAGTTTCACTTTGACCATATAATTATATAACTCTCATTTCTTCAATTTAATTACTTCTAGAATGATCAAATTCTACCGGTAACTATACTATCAAATAGCTTATATATTTTTGCTCCTTACCACCTTTTCACTTAATTGATTTTAACATTTATTTTTTGAAAATTAATCGAATCTAATATTATTAGCACTAGTTACCCTTTTGTTTATCAAATTTAAAATCCGTATATCACTTATGTTCCTTGCTGAAACAGTTTTCCTAAAAAATGCCTATTGAACATGCTAATTTTTTAACAGGGTTATCTTGAGTATTAATTACCCTTTTGCAGATGAGCATACATTTTCTTTTGATATTTGCAGATCCATACCCCTCCATAAAGTCAAATTTTTTAGGTGACTATCAAAGTATAACGAGGTTGATGTGTTTGGAAAATGATTTTCGACATCAAATTTTGATGTTAGTATTTTCATTTTTTTTTTTATATTTTTAAAATATGTTAAGTTTTATAATACAGGCTTAATTGCAGTTTTCATCCTCCTATTTTAGCTTAATAACGAAAGTAGTCTCCATGTTATTTCTCCCCCAATTTTGGTCCCCCAAGTAAAACTTTGATCCAAAACTTCATAAAATTTCATTTTTTTTTGCATTTATTTAAGTCACAAAATACCTCAAAAATCTTATTTGCAACAATTGTACATAAAATATATGATTATAAATGGTGTAGTACGACTTTAAAAAAATAATTTTTCATCAAATTTTAGACCAAAATTCTGTTTGAAGACCAAAACTTGAAATAAACAAAATGTTCGCGATTCAACTAAAATAAAATGACTAAAATTGCAATTAAACCTATAAAATAAAAAGTAAGTCTAACATAAAGTAAAATACATAAAATATCACATATGTTATTTGTATTGTGATGTTCAAAACTCAGAAGAATTTACTTCTGAATTGATTCCTTTCTATTGAAATCTGATCTATTTCTTTTAATAAACATTTACGAATTGCAATAACTTTTTTAATATCTAACTTATAAACAAAATTTTCACATAACAAATTTATTTAAAATTGTAACACAATTTTGATATTTCTCTCAAAGGTGCCACATTTAGTCCATGATTTACTATTTGAGATACCTAAAGTGCAAATACAGTACTTAACGCTTCCAAAGACAAGGAAGAGAACAATACAGCTGCACCATAAAACCAAAGGTAGAAAATTCAGATTCAAAACAACCCTTAAACCTATCATTAGAAAACTAACAAGGACATAAAACCTAAACAAACAAAAGTACAAAATTCTCTTCACATGATGGAACATCCATTAGCATTTTCATCACTAAAAATCTCAAAAGAAACCAACGGTCCTGATTGAAGTTGATAAGTAGCATGTTGATCTAGGCCATGACACGTGTAGGGTGAAGGTGGAACAAAATAAGAAAGATCACCAACTCTTCCCATAGGATATCCTCTATTGTAAGCTGACACATAAACCATTGGAGTCGGAGGGTAACAAGTTTCTGGTGGGTACAACAATGATTGCTGACGTGTAGGGCTGAGATTCATTTGACCAACATTCTGAAATTGCAATCCAGTGTGTGCTGGTCCACTCTTATCTACTGTAGTACTCAAACCATTGCTTCCAATCCCACCATCTTTCTTTTTCTTCTTCTTATCAGACCCCCCTCCACCACCTTCGCTCCGCCCTGTCACCGGAGGAACATGATCACCGGCCGGCGACTTTATCGGCAACTCTCCGGCGCCGGTTTTTGAATTTTTGTTCTTTTTGCTTTCAGTTTCAGACTTGGTAGTTGCAATTTCAGTTCCCTTGTTTTGCAAGCATTGTGCTTCACTTGCTTCATTCTTATTCTTCTTCTTTCCGTTCTTGTTGCCGTTGCCGGAGATATTTTCCGGCCAAACCTCGGCGTGTTTTCCGGCTCTGACCAGCTTCCTTAAAAGGGTCTCAACACCAACATTTCCAGTTACTGTTACTTTTTGCTGTTGTGAATCGATTGTTGCAGTGAAAACACCTTTGAAGTGTAAAATTTGTTATGCATGGTAAAAGAAAAATGAGGAATGCTTAGTAAATAATAAAGGGTACCCAAAAAGTTTAGAAATTTGAAGTCACTTTTTCCTTTTACTATTCTACAAAAAAAAAAAAAAAATTTTTTTTTTTCTATTTACTGATATTTTTCTTTTGAAATAACAACAAAAATTTAAAGAAAAAAAAAGCTTATTTTATTATATTTTTTATGGCTGTAGTAAAGCTTAGTAGTAAGTAAGAATAGTTAGTAGTAGTAAAAGTACCATCAATGCTCTTCAGAACTTTCTTTACTTTCCTTCTGCAACCTTCACAGTGGATAGAAACTTTCAAGAACCATGTCTGAAAATATCACAAGACAAAAATAAAAAATAAAAAGCTAAAAGAGTTGAAAAAACTAACTAATTTTAGAAAAATATTAAATTATAACTTTTGTAAAGTCATGTAGTTTAAGGTGATACTCAACATGCACTAAGATGTGTAATGTGTGTAGTTTTTCATAAGGGAATTAATTTTTATATTTTAGAGTTGAAGTTGGGAAAACAAAATGATTGTATTTAGTTAGTTAGTATACCTGATACTTCAAAGGTTCTGAAGAAGGTTTTGCATCCATTAGTGAAGGAGTGAGAGGGAAGTGGTTTGTGAAAAGTTGAATTGAAAGGATGGAAGAGTTGAAAACAGAGAAAAAGTAAAGGAGGGAAAATGCCAAGAATGTAGTTGGACGGATATCAAAAATACAACAATGATATGCGAAATATTTCATAAATTTTTATACTCTCATTTAATATTTCATTTTTTTTTTTTATATTTACTCTTTTTTCTCACTCTATCTCTCAAAGTAGATGCACATTTGTGCGTGTTTTACTAAATATTTTTCATCAAAATATAATTTGAGAATGAAACATCATGCTGGTTCATTATTTTGCCATTGAATATGACTCCACTTAGTTGTCTTGCATTATTTTTTCCGTAGAAACTTGTATTGTATAATTTTATTTAGGGTTTAATTATAGTTTTGTATTGTATAATTTTATTTAGGATATAATTTTATTTAGGTTTAATTACAGTTTTAATTTTAAAATTAGAATAAAAATCAATTTCTAAAAGTTGTATTTTTCTTCGTAATTTTAGATTATTTTAGTGTTTCTTTTTATTATAGAACAATTTTTAAGATTACAACATAATTTTAAAGTGTTTAACACAAATCTGCTTAATTTGATTCCTGAAAAAAAAAGACAAACCCTCACTCACCTTTGTAATTTGACATTTAACTATTCTTCTAATACACATGCACAACTCTCAATTCAATATTTTCCAGTGAAACTTATACCAACAGGAAATTGTATTATCCGTTTCCTTATATCTAGTCTTTCATTTGATTGTCTCATATAGATGTACTAGTAGTGTTTTCTTCCATTTGCAATATATCTTCTTCTTAAAAATAATATTTATTTATATTAAAATAGTATATCAATCAATAGTAATATAAAAATAATTGTACTGAAAACAAAAATGATATATCTGTGAATAAATTAACAATATTTTCATTATATAAAACAATAAAATATTTATAAATTTAATAAAATAAAAATAATAAGAATACTCATGCTTTTGGATATGTAATATTGAGGATGATGAATTTATTAATTAAAGTTAATATGTAATTTGAATAAAATAAATGCCATATTAAAATAGAAAAATAAAATAAAGTCACACTTAATTGGCGAAATAAAAAAAAATATTTGTATGAAAATCATTTATTTACATAAAGAGTAGAGTAAAATCGATATAAAAAAATAATTTCTAATAAAAAAATAATCTCAAATCATTCTATTTTTTTATAAGCAAGATGAAGAAGAAAAAATAATAATTTGGAGCCAAGATGCTAGAGAAGTTATTTGCAAAATGTTAGTCTAGCAATGTATTTGTTGTTGTTATCAAAAAGAAGATTCTTCGTCATAACTTTGTGGCGTACATATAAAGTGACACTTGTATCATATTCATCATGAATATGAAGTACATTTTGTTGAAGATTTTAGAATAAAAAAAAGATAGTATTTCAATCACTTGGATGTGAAAGTAGTGTAATAAAAATAGATGACAAACAAAGTTGAATTCTCTAGATTCAACTTGAAATATTAGTCAATAGTCATATCGTTCGACTTTAATTAAATGATTTTAAAAAACAATCTTTTTTTTGAAACCTTTACATATGAAATTTAATCAATTTTTTTTAAGTGGAGAAATGTCACAACACAAGTGCATGTAACCGTGAGAGAGTGAAAAATGAGTCTGTTTATTCACAGGTAACGTGCTAAGTTGGGTTAGTTTTAAAGTTATGAGCGCAGTTTAGTACATCTTCAGCTTCAAGCACCTATAAAATTCCTTGCACGATTCAAACACATGGGAATAAAATTTGTGGGCTTTGACCGTTAGAATTTGACCACCCTCCCTATTTGTTAAACCATTCTCTTCCTTTTTTTAAAGAAAAACAAAATCATATTAGAAAAAAAAAGTCATTTCCAATGGAGGTTAAAGAAATTTTAAGATGATGTTTAAAGTTAGAGGGAATTTTAATAATTAAACTTGCCAAATCATAAGAGTTAATGTGATCATATTATTATTTTTTAATTTTTTAAATGAAATTGATTGGTGTCTACTGTTTTTTCTATAATTAAGTATTCTCTCTGAAATTAAATATAAATAAAAATAATATTTGAAAAGTTAATATATTTTATTAAATATTAAAATCAGATACATTAATTTTAATTTTTCTGATATTATTTAAATTTATATTTTATTTTAAAAGTAGCATGTAATTTTACACATTACTAAATTTTTAACCATTGTTAATAGATCTTCTCAATCATTATATTTTTCTCTATTTATAAAATTTGAAAAAGAGACATTACACCGATAATTTACTATTTAAAAAATTAAATTAATAATTTTCTTTTAAAATGAATATTTAATTATTTTTCATAATTTAATATTATTTTTAAATAATCTAACAACTATACTAAACTCACACACTATAAATATAAAAAATATAAAATAAAAAATAAAAAAAAAATTGAAATTGAAATTCGAAACCAATCATTCACATGTAATGTATTTATGGTTAGTAACTAGATGTAATTACAAGATTTAATTATTGGACATTTTTAAATAAGTATCTTAAGTTAATGGTTAATATAGAGTTGTGAATAATTAGTCCTTTTTGCCCTTTTCCCTAGAAGGCATACGAAAGGCAATAGATAACATAGAGAAAGTAAGAGCCAAAACTGAGAGAAAAAAGAGGAAGTAAATATTTGCCATACATAATAATATATTAATAGGGCCCTTTGATTGCTTCTAGTTTGAACAAAAAAGAGTGAATTTCACCTTATTTAATGCTTAGAAAAGAAAGGACTAGTCCGTTTCTGATGCAATAATGATAATAGAAGTGACTGCAACAAAATCTAGGGAAGAAAAATGTCCAATCAATTATGACCAAAATTAACATAACCCCTTGAGCATTGGTTCAAGTGTTCTTCAATCTCTAGTTTCTTTATGCCACATCACTAGGAAAACCAACCTCACGTCATGTATTTTCACCTGAGAATGATATTTAAAATTAAACTCAATATTCAAGCAATGCACTTGAACACATTTGAGGTTCAATTTTGAAAATATAGTTTTGGGTTTGTTGCATGATAATATTAATAATCCATTTTATTAGTAAATAAATATTCAAATTAATATTAACAAAAATAAAGAAAATTTATTTGGTCCCTACAAATAATTATACTAACTTTGCCTTAAAAAAATAAATATCAGTCATTTACTAAAATGTGTTTATAACATTTATTAAACTATAGTGAAAATGTAAAAATTAGTAAGAGATGTAATGTTCGAACAAAGTTATCAATTTTATTATTAATTTATCTTTGACTAAATTCAACATGAGAGTTTGTATAACAAATAGATAATAAAATCTACAATATTTATCAAATTTGAGATTCATATAAATCAAATTAATAATTTTTAATAAATTGATTTAAATATATTTTATTGAACTCATTAGCAAAACTTAAATTTAATTTATTGGCTTCATCGTAAAATTCTAAAGGACTTAATTTATGTGCCACTTATTAACATTTCAATAGGTCTAATTCATGTTTTGCTTAAGGTCTAATCCTATTTTACTATTTTGTTTTTGGACTCAAATTTTATTATTTTTGTTAGGTTATACATAGTTTTAAGAAGTGGTATGTCTTATTAATTCGGTTGTGAGTTTGTAGGTGGTAGCCAGCAGAGCTTTGAAGCATGGAGTTGAAAATTAGAGAATGGACAAGGACGAGACATAAGCAGCAGTCCCTAAACAACATTTTCTCATCCAAAACTTCACTTTTCCAAAGCATGCTATGAGGTAAGCTTATTAAGATTTCTTACAATGGTAGTACGTGATATGGTAGGTTAGGTATACCGAATAAATCAGCCTTCAAGAGCCAAAACTTTCTAATTTTTTGCTCTTGTTCCAATTTTGCTCAATCTTTTTCTACTTAGAACTCTATAAAAAAAAAACAAGTTAAATCTAGATGTGTCATTTATTTATCTCATCCTACAATTACATCCACTTATTAAAATATAAACTTTTAATTTGATAAATCTTGATGAAATAAATATTCAATAAAGACGGGTCAATTCAAAAAAGACTTTCAATATATTAAATATTAATAAATTTTAATTTTAATTTTTATTGATTCATGAAATTAATTTTTCAATTTTAAAAATAACAATTGTGAACATTTCATATCATATGATACAATAATATCATGTTTAAATAATATATAATGACGTTAGATATTTAATCTATTTTTATTTTTATTTTAAGTTAGGGTTAGACCTGATAAATTACTTCAAGTCAAGACGAGTTGATGACACAAATCGAACTATGTCTTTCTCCTCATTTCTTTCTTCTTCCTCATTCGCCACAAGTGGATAATTTAAAGTAAATTTTTGGCTCAAAATCACCCATCCGCATTATTTATTGGGGATTTTTTTTTAATAATATTGTAAATTATCTGCGGAAAAAATTATTTATAAATACTTTTGCTGATATTTGAGTATAGACTACAACTATTTGCACCATAATTTTGTAGACTAAAAAATGCAATTTTTTTATTGAAACCTGTAAAAAATATTTTATAGGACTAAAAATTTATTTAATTTTCTTGTTTATAGAATTTTTTTTAACAAATTGAATTTCGAAACTTTACCGAAATTAAGAATAGTTACTTATATATTATCCACCAATAAGATCTTTAGAATTAGGAATAGTCTTACTTATATGTATATATCCAATCTTTAAATTGAAGGTAGAATTTGAATCTAAATTCTTGTGCAATTTGTGTTAAATTACCAACTAGACAAACTTACGGCGGCACTTATTTAATCGAATATTAAATAACGATAGAAATACATGGAGTGTATCCAACCAAAGTATTATTAAATATTTAAAATTTAAAAAATATCTAAATTTGAATTTAAGTGGCATGTGGACCTAACTCTATGCCAACGTCATTCCGTGCTAACTAAGGAGCCATAGCCATGTTTGGTTGAACATTAAATCCAAATTAAATGTTTCTTTCAATTTGAGTGAACAATCATTTTATTAAGTTGTTGAGCGTTCGAGAATTTCAGCATCATTAATTTAGATAAAATAATCTCGTTGCTTTTGCTTTCAGCATGTAAAATGAAGTTTCTTTATTTAACCACAAAGGTTGTTTTTCATTGTAGGACAAATTAATTACTTTTAAATAAAAGTTGGATATAATAATAATAATAATTTAACCTATATACGAGGGCCAAGGTCCAATATAAAACAAAACTACAAGAAAATTAAAAAAATACTAGAAACTTCAATAACATCATCAAGAAACAAATGACTAATTTGAGTTAGACAAATCTCATATAAAGTTGAGGTTACCTCTATCACACCCTATGTTAACAAGCATGTCAACACAACAATTAAATGATTAATGCGCTAAACTTGTGTACTTTACTCACACTCCATGACAGAATCGGATTCTCTACTGTATAATCTAAGCCGTTCAAACTGAAATCAAGATTGAAATTAACTAGTGCTCGACATTGTGTATTATGTACGGTATGAAAGCTAACAGAGGTACAAACCACTAAGTAGTAACAAAGGATTAGGCGAATGCTTTATCAGTTGACCCTCACTAGGAAACTCAGGTTACTGACAGTAACTTCTGGTTAATCAAATAAATCCATATAAATAATGCAAGCAACATAGTTATGGAGCAGTAATTTGATATTATTAAGGTTTGTTTTCCAGATACTTATATGTCAGAGCTTCTTATTCAAATTGCGTTTGTCATTTGTCATTTTTTTAATCATCTGATTCTTAGGAAATTGGGGTCCTAGTAATATAGTGAACACAAAGGGTAGGAAACTTTTTATCATTGATTTACTTGAGTCCTGTATTGTACTCAACAGTACTAATCAAACAGAACATAAAACTACTAATACAAACACACATAAAACCATGCAGCTCTTAGGGTATACATTTATAGTATAGCAAATACCCCAAACAAAAGGCTATTTAATTTTCAGTTACTTTATCATTCTCCTCTTTTGGCAACACTGGCTGCTCTTCCTTGACAATTTCTTCAATCTTAGCCTCTTGTGATTGAGCTTGCATTACATCTCCTGAGACATCCTGAAGCTGCAATACATTTTGATGTATTGGGAGGAAGCGATTTTCAAAAATTAACCCAAGAAAATTGTTAAATAATAGAATTTTGCTAAATACTTACCCCCAAGTTTCTTAAGCTAGAAGTAACATCCTCTTGTTGCTGCTGAAGAGTGGTTCTCAGATCTTGAAATTCCTAGTTTCGATTTTATAAACAAATTTCACACAAGAACTCAATTTGAAAGAGAGCACTAGAGGAACTTTAAATAAAATAAAAAACTTACTGCTCTAAGTTGCTCCACTTCGACATTGAGTGTTTTCTTAAGGTCTGACAGCTCCTGCATGAACAAAAATAAACCCATCAAGAGTTGCAACACTACAAATTTATCACTGGTTTTAACATAAAATAAGGATAAAGGTAAAATAACATTTGATGTAGTTATAAAAAAGTTTAGCTACAATAGTAACCAAAAAATAAACAAGACACAAGAGGATCAAATCATATACTAATCTCTATGGGCTATGACCATTGAACACATTATGAACAGCATGAACCCTATCAAAACCTGACAAAAAAGAAGCCATGGACCATGGATAGTTCTTTCATTAGTAATTATTAACTACAGTCAAAGCAAACCATATGACATGTGTCTGTAAATGATAAAAATATTTTTACAGTTTTCTTTTTAGGATGTTCGACTCTGCATGAAAAAGTCAAAAATAGGGTTTCTTTCCAACTAGCTATACATAATGAAAGGTAGAAAATACTTTGGGTCCTTAATCAGTATATATTTAACTCATTAATGAGTTTTCAATTCAATCCTAATTATGTATTTCAGTTTTCAATGTCACCCCTGACATACATGGTCATTATAACACCATAAATATGCATGGAATTACTATGAAATAAAAAGGACCAAAACTGGAAATGGTTGTAATATTTAGGGGGACGAGAAATTAAATATTTCTAATCCCTATATGTGAGACTCATTTTCAACTTGGTTTCTACATTTCAGAGTGAAATGTAGAAAGACATTTGAAAAGCAGCAAGAGCTAATTGAATATATGTATAGGGACTAAAACTATATTTTTAACTTGGTTTCTACATTTTCAATTAAATATATGCATAGGGACTAAAACTATATCTCAACCATTAAAGAAGCTCTTCAGCAAACACGGGCAGCAACAAATTAGAAAAGGACCATATAATGTAAATAAAACTATAACTTTCCTTGGTTCTAGAATCTAGACAACCAAAAATAGATATCCAGAAGACTAGCAAAGAATCACTCCTTGTATGAATACATCCCAAGTCCGTATTTTGTGCGGTATAAAATTTATTTGGATAGGATAAAGATAAACTACCCTATCTTGCATGAAATTTTGGCTACAAACATTTTAGTGTATTTGTTATGCGATATCTGGTACAATCCTATTCAACCTGTAGATGTGAGATAAGGCTTAAGATGACAAGCTAAACACTATATTCACTTTGCTCCCATCCAGCCACTACTAAGTAACTAACCCATCACTTTGAGTTTCAGTTTAAGAGAACAGTTGTTGAACATGTAACTAACACACCCACCCAACTCTAGGAGCCATTAACATTTCTTAAAGCATTGATTCAACAACACACTTGATTTTATCCTTCCTGTTTGGAAAGGCTGTCATGCCAAAGAGATTTTTGCAGTTTTAATCTAATCAAATCAAATGCAGTCTTATTCAATATGAACATAACAATGATGAAGATGAAGGCATTCAAATTAAAGCTTCTAAACTATCCTCTTTGATACAATGATTTGGCATAAGAAATATCTTGGGGAGTTAATACTCCAAGCCTATGTTGTCAATCCTGCGGGATCCCACTATCCCAGTGTGATGGAGGGGCTGGCTGCAACACCACCGACTGGGAAAACACATTCAACGGTAGCGGCGCTCACGGCCTCGAATCCCACTATCATTGCAACCCGCTATCCCAACTGGACCTACTATAGAGCTTTCTCAAAAACGCATGTTTTTTCATTTATTCTTCATAAAGGGTATCTGGGTCATTTCACACCCACTTACGGCATAATTTTTTTTATCATTATAAACCCACAAAATGGTTGGTTCAGCATCGTGAAAAAGAAATCATTTTCGTTCTTCTGTTTCATTCTTTCTCCGCTGTCATTGTTCTTGTCTCTACTTTGTTGATTACAATTACTATTGGAACTTGATTTTGATGTTGAATTTTGGTTATAAAGTATGATTACCTCTATAATTTTGGTGAGTTTTGCTATTTTCAGTATTTTTGTATACTGTTTGTATTTTATGTTTACTTTATATACTGTTTTTTGGCCTTTGCAACAGTGGTGATCCCGCTATCCCATTTTTACAGTTCGGCGTTCTGCGCCGCTAGCTGAGACTAACAACATAGCTCCAAGCAAAAAAACATAGATGATGTGGATAAGTACGTGAACCAAATTGTACAACTTGAGAATCAGGGATGCCAATTCTAAGTCAGCATAGTGTTACTGATGAACAGATATACAAAGCAAAGCCAGCACAAATTAATATGTGTGGCACATAACACATCAGTAATTACATAAGTCTGTACACGCGAAGTAGGAAACTCTCCTAATATTTGGTCATAAAATTAGAACAATGATCATACTAATACCAATTTGTATACCTTAGGCTATGTAATGTGCCTGTAAGGCTTTGTTTGGGAAGTGTATTGGAGGGGAAGGTAGGGTTCCCTGCTTATCAGTTTTTTAAAAAACAGAGAAAAGATTTAGGCATTTATTAAAAAACCCTTTGTTGTTTTTTATATGGTAATGTTTGGATGGGTGGTATAGGATGGAATACGTTGGAATGGAATGATACTAGATAACATCCAATTGTATTCCATTTCTTTGTATATCACAAATCCAAACATACCCTAAGCTCCCCTGACTAGAGAGGGGTTTGCCTTTCCAAGAGCCTGTTTTTTTTCTGAACGCCACACCGCCACGGTATCGTTGTGAGAAGCTTGAAAGCTTAGCTTCACTTAAACGTGCCTCAGGACGTGACAATGATGTGTTATACCGCAAATCCAAACATATACCAAGTCCTAACTTAAAGCCCACAACCTAATATATTTAGTTAAAATGCGCAACTAAAACAAGTGCTGAATCATAACATTTGCTCTTTAGAAACACCCAAGATACAAAAAGGGAAATAAGTTATAGGAAGCATAAAACTCTAAGAAAAATGCTGTATTTAGCAGATTGAGATTCATAAGCGTCACTTACATCCCGATAGACCTTGACTTGTGTGTCTAATTTTGACCTCCAACCTTGCAAATCCTAGTAATACATCCAAAAAGCAAACAAAAGAATCAGCTCTAGATAAGAATAGAAACACGAATTCGCGTAGAATTAGTGACAAAAATGATAAAATGTTACCTGTTTCAAACTCTGAATTCTACCGAGAAGTTCCGATCGTGATTCATTTAGCTCCTGAGAACAGTACGTATTACATTTAAATACATGGTGATGTTTTGATGATTAATTAATAAAAGCATGGTAAAATAAAATCCCGTAAAGTACCGCGATTTTAGTGGAAATGGGAGTAATGTTCTCCTTCTGAAAACAAAAAAAAAAGAGAGAAAAGAAAAGGGTGGTTAATATATATTGAAAATGAAGAATAATATATAATAGAATATCAAAAATGAATTGAAGACGAACAGTTGAGAGAGGGAGTGGAGGAGCAGTTGAATCAGGTGCAGACATTGAAGATCTCGTTGTTCTAGGGTTTGTTTCACAAGACTTCAAATTGGAGCAATGGAGGAACGAAAACACCAACTTTATTATTAATTATTAATAACCACACAAGCACAAGAGAGAGAGATAGAGAGATAGTGAGTGTGCAACAGACAAGAGAAGTGAGGAGATCAAATTTGAAAAGTCAAGAACCAGATTTATGATTGGGCGGGATATTTTCTACTCTCTTCTCCCACTAACCATTTTTTCTATTTTCTTTCCACCTTTACTTATTTCAAGATATTGTATTTTATTAAGAGTAAAATGTAGAGGACTGGTTTTATACTAATATTTAATAAAAATTATTTATTTTATTAAATTTCATCGTATAAGTGAAGTGAAGGATGTAATGTGCCGAAATACATGAAATGAAAATAAATTTTATGATCAAGTTTTTAACATTTAGTAATGTTAGGAAACATTTTGGAATCGTGATAAAATAAAATACTAACTTGAAATAAGTGTCAAAAGTTAGGAATTAATTTGTATTTTGTGTAACTTATTTATTTTTTGTTATAAAGTCGAATGAGTAAATATAAATTTAAAATTATACACATATAACTTATAAATATTATCGATGCATTTGAATTTCATTTGAGAATATGACATTCTTTAAATTTATTCTAATGAGTATGTGAGGAGATTAATCATATTTGAAATAAATTAAATAATTAAATAAGTTTGTAAGCTATATAAAATTTTAAAGTTTTGTTTTAATTTATATATAAAAAAAA
>JBBPBS010001075.1:5973235-5991273 GCA_037974835.1 Cicer judaicum | reverse complement strand
TAATGATTTTTTTTATACATGTTTAATACATTATAAAAGTTATCCTCGTAAAAATATATAATTTTTAAAAAATAGATAAATTAAATAAGAGTGTTAAAATGTTAAAAGTATTAATAAAAAATTTAATAGGGATTAAATTTAATGTTTTAAATATACATAAAAAAAATATCATTAAAATTTTTGGATGATAAACATGAATTGACGTGAAAACAAGAAATAAAAAAAATAAAAATTTAATAGGGATTAAAGATTAATAATTTTTTATAAAAACTAAAAATAAAACAATAAAATTTCATAAGAAAACTACAAATTTATTTAACCTTAAATTAAAATATAAACTCCTAATTTTTTCAATATGTTGTCTTATTATTGTCGCAGTTTAAAATTTTGATTGAATCGTCGCTAAAATTTATTTTAAAATAGAAAAAATATTAAAAAAATTCTTAGATAGAAAAAAAATAGTATTTAAAATTAAATTGAGTTCAATAGTCGATCATGCATACAAAATATATTAACATGATATGACATTCGTTAAAATATAGTTATCTAAAATTAATTGTGCAAAATTAATATTAATTTAAATATATTTATTTTTATTTATTATTAAATATAAATATTAATTGTTTATCTTTAGAATATAATTTTAAAATAAATGTGTTTAGATAAGTTATGAATGAAAAAAAAAAAAAAACTTTATTGTATAAACAAATATAAGATATGAAGAAAAAAATAAGGCTAAAAACCGGATGTCGTCGTCGTCGTCGAAAAACTGGAGTACATTTAGTCCCACCGTATGCAGCCTCTCGATTTTTGTTTCTTCCTCTCAATCTTCTTCTCCCTTTCAGTCTTTCTACTTGTCTATTTGAATCTCTTCATTTCCCTTTCCTATTTATTTCTTAGTTTTTATTTTTGTCATCTTCTATTTGACATGAAATGCGTTTTCTGGGTTTTCAAAGTAGCCGCTCCTTCTTTAGATGATGTTAAACGTGTTTTTAGGTTGCTTCTTAGTATATTCTAATAACTTTTTTATTTATTTATTGTTATTTTAAACTAAAATCAAGTTGAGCCTAACGAATAAACAATTTTTTTACTATTATTTTAAATTTAAAGTTATAATCTTTCTAAAATTTGAACTTAATTTGTTTATTAGCTGAATACCAAATTTTTCTTAAAACACATAAATCTTTTATTAAAAGATAACTATATATGATATATTTTTTATTTTTGAGTTGTTGGGACACAAATTATTTGATAGATTCAATTTCTTTAATTTCTTGTTGAAATAACTCCAAAACAAATTCATCTTATTCATGTGACAAGAAATTTATAAAGTTAAATTTACTATTTACACACATGAGATTTACTAAACTTTTGGAGAATTTTTCAAATTTTTTGTTATATTAAAATAAAATAAAAAATATATAAATGATGTATCCAAAAAAATAAATGAATTGCATTGTTTTTTTATTACATGATTTGTCACATTTTCTACCACAAAAGTTATAAATGAGAGAAATATAGTAAGAGATAAAGAGATGAGGAAACAAGATAAACGTATCCGGTGAAATGGACAATCAATATAAAAAATGATGGAAATAAAATATTGAAATTCAACTATCAGATATCACTTATCATATATCAACACTCACTTATCAGCCATCAGCTATCAGCTGTCACTTATCAGTTGTCACTTATCAGCTATCACCTATCACTTATTAGCTATTAATTTCACCTATCACCCATCATCTATCACCTATCGGACATCATCTATCACCTATTGAACATCATCTATCAGTTATCACTTATCGGCCATCAACTATAAACTATCACTTATCGACCATCAGCTATTAGCTATCATCTATCACCTATTGCCTATTGTCTCGCCTATCGCCTATCGCCTATTTCCTATCGCCTATCGCCTATCGACCATCGCCTATCGCTTATCCCCTATCTCATATCGCCTATCGGCCATCGGCCATCGCATATCGCCTATCACTTATCAGCTATCACTCATATCACCTATCAGCTATCGTCTATCACCCCTTTTAACTATCACCTATCTCGCCTATCAGCTATCATATCGCCTATCTACTCTCACCTCTATCACCTATCAACTACACTACATCCAAATTAGGTTTTAACATCACTTATTTTATGTATATAACATCACTTTTAAATGCTATAGTATGTAGTGTTAAAATATACAACAACACATTTAAAATGTAAAAAATGTTAACATGTGTGATATATAATATTGTTTTTTTTTTATAAAAAAAAAGATAAAATTTTATAGCGATTTCTAAAAGAAAAAAAACGCTATTATAGAGGTCAAATGACATCTATAATTTTATAGGGCTTTTTGGAAGAATAACGTTGTCGTAAGTATTTAATATTTTTTTTTTTAAAAAAAAAAAGCTTTTATAGGACTTTCACTAAGCCAATTCGAGCTTTTATAGCACTTTCACTAAGCCAATTCCATGGATTAATTATTATAACTTATAAGCATCTAAAATATGATAATGATATCATGTGTAGAGCTTTTGAATTTAACGAGAATAACAAAAAATAAGAGCATATAATTAAGCAATTGTTTGTGATATGAAATGAATAATATAAAGAGTATTTCATAACAATAGCAATAAACTCATTGATAAAACATGGGTGGGTCGTAAGGTATTCTATGATGTTGAAAGCTACTTCCCACGTTCATCCCACCTAAAACATGATTGCAAATTTTAATTAACTAATATAAATAATAGACAAATTTTTCATCTATTAACTGCAGAATAGGTTGATCAACAAATCATCATAAATTGCTATGAACTATATATTTTAATGATAAAACTCACACTTGAAATGTTGGAAATGACATCAACAAAATAAAAATTACTATTAGTAAAAATATGCTATGAAATGCCTACTAATAATAAAGTGCAGTAAGTAAATGGACACTTTAAGATTTATCTTGGTTCCTCTTATAACCAAAGGTACGTCCAGTCCTCTTGTACACCACAAGAGATTGATCCAATACTTATCAGAAAATGTACAACTCCCACCCTGAGATTCTTGCTACAAACTTCTAACAATACTTATAAGATAGCACATTACTATCTTAGATTAAACTATCTTTTAGAAAGTCCTACTTTCTTTTATAAATGATACAATAAGATTTGAATAAGACTAAGGTGAGGTATATTGATAAACAATCCAATAACAATTCAAGTACTTGAGAACCTTTTAGAATGATATGAAAATGGAATGCAAGTACTTAGTAAAAAATCAGAATTTTGTTCAAAGTTGTTCAATGTATTGATTCAAGGATTGTCTCTCTTTTGATATGAAGTTATGGGGTATTTATACTCCATAAACATCCCTTCAGATTCGTGGTCATTGATCCAAGAGGTTTGATGAAAAATTACAATGTTCTAGAGCCATCCCATATCTGAAAAATTGTAATGTTTCTAGTTGTATTCGAATACAGGATATGTGTATTCGAATACACCTGTTTGTAACATTCAAAAATATTCAAAATTTACATCTTGTATTCGAATACACATTGGTGTAGTCGAATACAAATTAGTAAAAATTAACCACTGACTTAACTTGTATTCGACTATAGATGGGTGTAGTCGAATACACATATAGGAATTTTGGCCACTGACTTAAAGTGTATTCGACTACACATAGTTGTAGTCGAATACAACCTTTAAATTTTTGCCTCTGACTTAAGTTGTATTCAAATACAATATGGTGAATTCGAATACACTTATGTAATTAGTCAAAAATATGATTTTAAATGTTTTGTTAATGTTGTTTTAACTTTTGAAAATATGTTAAATGCATATGTAAATATAACTTGTTCTCATGTATTTGAACTATTGGTTTGTATCATATACCTTTACATTTTATCATTTTTTGTTTGGATTTTGAAGCTTATTGTTTAAGATATTTGATCTTGTTGCATTGTCCATAATCGGTGATCTTTGTCTTCATCAAAATACATGTAGTTTACAGAATGAGCTTCATGTTTGCAAGTTGTCCTATGTTCGTGCATTAAAAAATCACATTATATTTACCTATTTAGACAAATGAAATTATGTGTTTTGCATGAAAACTACGTGAATATAACAACATATTTCATTTAATTCTTTTAAACTATCTAAACAATTGAGTAATATTTTCTATGAACTTTCTACTTGGATAGAAAGAAATTCAGCATTCAGAAATAGAGACAAACTCTGCATAATGAAGATCTATAAGCCAAAATCATAAAACCTAAATTGAAATCCAAATAGCCTACTATGAAAGCCATATGTGCTATCATTGACAGATCTTAGTGAACTGACCTGGAAGCAGGATGGACTAAAGGTGCAAAAAACCATCCTTGTGTGCATCCAAGCTTAGCATATGTACTCTAAAATGGCGATTGAAATTAGGAAACACAATATCAGATCTTAATCAAACATGTTATGCTATCAACCATCTGGACATATCACTATTGAAGGAACAACTACATACCTGATCCACCAACAGGTTTTTAAACTTTTCACGATTCAACTTTTGCTCAAAATGAAATGCATAAGATACTTGAACATCCATCCCTATAATCACCAATAACAGATCATTTAACTAGTACTGAAGTTTGGTGGACCGAAAAGCAAAAAGGTAATATTTATTTATATTGTAACTAACATAGTAAGCATTTTATATTACCTGACCTGTAAAAGATGATCAGATTGGAAAAGACAAAATTTAAATGACATAATGAAATGGCAATTAGATGAATTAATTCTTCAATATTGAAAAATGCAGCTATATCTATGCACAATGAAAAGTGCAAGTGTAGAAGAAATGAGGAACAATTATTCTTACTTACTCCGCGAAGAGTGTGGCAACCTTACTTGAGAAACGGTTCAAAACATATAGGAAGTAAGGTAAATAGGATACAAGGCAACCTTCTAAAAACTCAAAATTAAAATAAAACAAATCTCTGAAAATAAGTAATGTCACCCCTCAGTTTCAATATCCACAAACTCAAATATTAAAATCAAGAAGAAAACTTCCCAAAGTTAAAACAATAAAAAGTAAGACATAACTATCCTAGTTGTAGGATTTAAGAATGGGCCTTGAACTCATTACTTGTCTATTTTCATTTCCTTAGCCTTCATGACTTGATCTAAAAATGCCTCAACTGAAAGTTGATCTGTCCCCGGTTTCTTCTTCCCCTGTAAAGCAGAAAAAACAAGTGTTTCATCATTTACCATAAAAATATTTACTGCCAAAAACTTTCTCAACTTCCATAAGAAATTGAAAAGCATTATAGAACCACAAATCTTTATATACATACAACTGACAGTGAAGGGTTATTTGTTTATATTTAACGAATCGTAGTTAGTCTATTTAGTTTAGATTGAATGGTTGAATCTTTGATATTAAGATTCATGAGTTGTAGTTGGTTTATTTAGGTTAGAATTGATGCTCGAATGGTAGAAATTAGGAATTGTAAGTCGTAGTTAGTGTATTTAGGTAGATTGAACTCTTGATCGCCAAAATTAAGATTTGAAAATCATACTTAGTTCATTTATGTTATATTTTACGGTTGGATCTTCGAAATTAGGATATGTAAGTTGTGGTTAGTGTATTTAGGTTAGAATGTATGGTTGGATCGTTGAAATTAGAATTTCTAAGTCGTAGTTAGTTTAATTATGTCAAATTGAATTGTTGGATCGTTATAATTATGATTTGTTAGTTGTAGGTATTCTATTTAGGTTTGAATTGGATGTCGATTAGTTGAATTTAGAATTTTAAGTCGTAGTTAGTCTATTTAGGTTAGATTTAAATGTTTAATAATTGAAACTAGACTACCTAAGTCATAGTTAGTTTAATTAGATTAGATTGAACCGTTAGATTTTCGAAATTAAGATTTGTAAGTAATAGTTGTTCTATGTAGTTGGAACTAAGTGTTGGGTAGTCGAAATTAGGATTCCTAAGTCACAGTTGTTCCATAAAACTTATAATTTACGATTAAATAGTTGAAATTAAGATTCTTAAGCCGTAGTTGATCTAATTATATGAGATCCTGTCATTGGATTGTCAAAATTAATTCATAAGTTGCAGTTAGTCTAATTAAGTAATAATCTATGGCTGGATATCGAGATTCAGATTCCTAAATCATAGTTAGTCTAATTAGGTGATAATGAATTGTTGGATCGTCTAGATTAGAATTTCTAAGTTGTAGTTAGTCTAAGGCTTAATTGCATTTTTGTTCCCACTATTTTAGCTGAATCACAAAAGTAGTCACTCTATTTTATTTCCCCCCAGTTTTGGTCTCCTAAACATAATTTTAGTCAAAAACTTAATGAAATATTAATTTTTGCACTTATTTAAGTCATATAATGCCTCAAGATCTCATGGTACAACAATTGTACCTGAAATCTATAGCATAAATGATATGGTGTGGCTTAAAAAAATGACATTTCATCAAGTTTTCGACTAAAATTCTACTTGAGGGACCAAAACTGGGGAAAAATAAAATAGGGGGACTACTTTCGTGATTAAATTAAAATAGGTGGCCCAAAACTTAAATTAAGCCTTAGTCTAATTAGGTGATATGTGTTGTTGGATCTTCATTATGCACATTTGATTAGTTTAATTCATGTAGCAAGATGCATATCATTTTACATGATGCATACCATTTAGTTAGGTGAATTCATGTAACAAGATAGTTTGTACAGAAAATATGTTATCACAATCGATTAACATGTATTATACTATAGACCTATACACTTTAGTTTTCACAAACTTGTTCTAATTAATAATTATTCCATTTTCAATTTTTTAACATAAATGATTTTTTTAATAAAATTTAACTACTTCTCTCTATTCAAACATATTTATAGGTAAATATGTAAAAGTTTTTCAAAAATGATAAGTGAGATCAAACTTAAAAAAATATATTGGAGAGAGATAATAGATCAAATTTTTGTTTACATTTTTAATAATTAAAATTTAGTTGAACTTTAGGTTGGAAAATTTAATTTATTTTATAATTATAGTAGCTGTTTTTGTAATTTTTTTTTATATATTATTCTCTCATTCTTTTATAATATGCACCTGAATTATAATTTGGTCTACAAAAATTTATATATTTGGTTCATTTTAAAGATTTTAAGGACTCTCTTCTAATCTTAAAAATTAAGCCTATTAAAAAAGATACAATTTTAATAATTAAAAAAATTGGTAAACAAAATTTTAGTTCATATACACATACCATATCTATATTATGCAATGAGGATTTACACTTACGAATCTATATGATGCATGCCATTTGATTAGGTTAATTCGTTTAACAAAAAAAAAAGCACATATTGCATGGCATCTTAACATATTAGAGTACCATTTTTATTTTCTATTTTAGAGAAACATGTAATTCATCTTTTTGATTGACTATAGAATTAATGAAAATAACATTTCTAATACAAAAGAAGAAAACTGATACAAGGGAAATGAGCTATGAAGCAGTAAAGTACAACATCTGTCTTTATTTTATTATGCTTTTGGTCTATAAAATATTGACACATTTGCTCATGCGGTCATTTAACTTAGTTTCAGATAATACTTCAATCTTTTATTACAAAGATTCGAAAACATAAATAATGAAAATATGAGTTTATTTGAAGATTTGAGTTACAAATTTGATGAAATTTGCATTATATGAAAGATGATAATTAATTTTGAGTTTTGTTTGAAAATTTTAATGAATTTTTGTAAAAAAATATAACATTGTTAACATTTTAAAACATAAAAGATCAAACTGTTTACTTAAAATTAAATAAAGGACAAAATCGGAAAAAAAAAAGACTAAAGTGTTATATGAAATTAAGTTGAAGGACAATAAGAGCATGCTAGAATATTTATTAAATATATTATTTATTTTTAATTGGTCTATTGTTTTTTTATAGTATGCCCGAGTTCATTGAAACTTTCAATTATTTAAAGCATAAAAAAAATTAGAACGGAAAGAGCACCAAATTGAAGTTAAAAAAAAATGTAATTTATTCTTTATTTTTTATACGTTAATTTAAATTGATTGAAGTTGAATTATGGTGATTGTTTTCGCTCATTAGTTTGTCTCTATAGATTTGGTATTTTGATTCTAATTTTTGTTTGTTATTACTTGCTCTTTATATTTTTTTTTATGGTAAAGTTGATTAAAAATAATAATAACATATTACTTTATTATATTATTTTTTGGATTATTTTTAACGAGACAAAATTAAAATACTACAGTTATTAAATAACTTTTAATCACTTATATTCAAATATAATTGTATTGTGTATATTTATTTTCTTTTTTTACTTTCTCATACTTCTTATGAAGAAGTAGTATATATCGACAATACTTATTTAAAACACAAATTGTGTCAAGAATAAGAGAACAAACAACAACTCAAGTCATAAAAAGTTATCCTCCAACCCGATCAATATCCCAACACCAAAACCAAAATGAAAAAGTATATTACATGAACACATAAGTAGCATAAAATTCTGCTAAAGTTTATAAGTACTTGTTCGCATAGAATTCAACATTGAAATCTTTAACTTGAGATTAAAGCACTAATGAGATAAACGTTTGACACACTTCATCAAATAGTTTAGAGCATATCTTTATTCTTTAAAATAGTTAATTTATAATTTTTTATATCGGCCACACACAGGTTAATCATACAACAAATAATAAACTTAATATGAATAAAATTTAAGCAGGTTGAAAATTTTAATAAGATAAAATAACATAAATACCGAAGCAAAGTAGACACATTTCTAAAGAGTTAACACTCTAAAAGTAAATGTGAAGAGAATTCCATAACTTCACATCACATCCACCAACATATAACTAAGATTCTTTACTTGTGAATATGACCCTCCCGAACCCCATTCGATGTTCTAACCTATATTTGTGGGATAACACTTTAAACCACATCAGTCATGTAAAACGAGAATATTAAAAATTCGCAAGTTATGTACACCAAAAAAGACTTGAAAAGAGATTCAATTTTAGAAATAGTACTTGGAAAACCCTTGAAAAAAGACAATAAATAAATTAACAAATGCATATAGGGAAACTCTAAGAAGAACAATGCGACAATCATGGATAAATTTTGACTCCTCCATTATGATAGTCTCCTTCGAATTCTTTCGATGACTAGATCCAAGAACTATAATCAGAGATATTTTAACAACAACATACCTAACTTACAATTCAAAACTCTCCCCGTTTATTCTATTAAAGAGTAATTTACATTAACACTAATCAAGCTACTTATGAAAATTAACCTTACAACCAACTACCAGCTCAAAAAGGAGAAAAATAGTCTTAATTACTATGTTATTTGCTCATTAATTCTCTTACACAACCAAAGTGTCATCCATAAAATATCAATGTGATAAAATACATTCATCCCCATTAACAATCCGAACACCAAAAAATTGGCCACAAGATACCGATGTATATGTTGGAGAGTGCGGGGGAGCACGATAATGGAATGGGCTAAACATCACTGATTCTTAAGAGACTTAGACACCACATCTCAATCCAATGATCCACTTGATCCAAGTCCTTTTTGCTCCCCCATTCCATCAAGCCAAACCAGACTCTATTACCACTTGTTGGGGAGTCCGGGGGAGCACAATAATGGAATGGGCTAAACATCAAGGATTCTTAAGAGACTTAGACACCACATCTCAATCCAAAACCTTAAGGCATTAGGTTTATGAGTTATTCTCCTTATATATCTAATATAGTCTCCATTCCTGGTCAATGTGAGACTAACCACTCATAATTGAATTCCAACAGTATAAAGCATAAAGTTATGACCTTCAAACTTTATCCGAAACATAAAAGAGAAAGAGGACTCCATTGACATAAACCTTAACGCAAATCAAATTCATTAGCAAGACTCCCACTAAGTAAAACCATAGTGGCATGTTAATTTACAAATAAATTCTAATATCCACCCCTCTATTTCGTCGGGAATTTCATCTTTGACATTATCAAATCGAGATAACTCCACTTTAATTAATTATAATCCTTTTGAAAATGTACTTTAAATAGAATATATTATTTTACTTCTCTTAACCTCATCAACCATTTCATTAGTTATCGAGATTTCGCCTAATATTTGATAACAACTTTTATAAAAAAAATAGACATTTCGTCTAACATTTGATAACAACTTTTATAAAAAAAAAAAAAAATAGGCTACGATTATGAGATTATGAGTCCAATCATTGTTTCAATCTATTCACAAAAAACTTTGGACAATACCTTATGCATGCACCCCACTCTTTCTGATCTACCCTCCCTTATACATATATTATGAGATGACACACATATCGGTCCACAACCTCTACTTCTCATAACAATACACTTTGTTCCTTAAGATCTAATTGTTTAATTGCTCCTTAAACTAATTGGCTTGAGAATCACGATTTCTTCAATGTTTCTAATGTCACTCCCACAATCTACCTTTGATTACTTTAAACTTATCTATCAACATAACTCCTCCCCATCTAATAAAACAAATCTAGTTAAAATCGCTCCTTTACAAAATCATGATCCCTCAAAACTAGACCAACACTTCAACATCTTTAAATGGTTTAGGGCCCTAGATAACAACATCATCACCGTACATAAACCCCTGTTCAATACCAGTACTAATTGAACCATAATTCACACCAATTCTCATGATAAGGTGTGATACAATATACAATCATAGATGAAACCAACTTTTATTTATTTTTTCAATTTATAAAGAAATGTGAGAAAAAACACTAAAGTAACAAGTGAGATATGCCCCTTCAAGCATGCATACAAGCAATAATTAGATATGTTTGTGTTTTTTTATTTTAGAAAAAAGGAACCAAACAAAACAACGGAAACAAGCAAAGATAAAGCAGACCCTCCAACCACAATTGCCGCTCACTTTCACTTTAATAATGCAATTATTTATGACATTTTTATAAGCATCTTATCTTAATATTTTTTTTATATATACATTATTATTATAGAATGGAAATATTTGTAGTGTAGATGTAGTAGTTGTAGATTTCGTTTCACACCTAGTCAAACACAAGTCAGTCATACAAATCGACCATGACAGCTAAAAAAGAATTAAATAGACAAACACAATTTGCAGTCACTTTACCACATTATATATTACTAAATTAATTAACTTTTAGACTGAAAATAATGATGAAATAAATATAATATATTGATAAATCTTTATTTTTTATGAGGAGTAAATCTATAGTTCTTTGGATAAATGGATAAGAAATAATATTATATAGGGTAGTTTTTTTTCAATAAGTTTGACAAGCTTACGGTTCCTTAATTTAATTCTTAAAAAAGGGATATTTTTGTTATCTTAACAGCAGACAATATAAGTTTTAAAATATATATACTTATTTAATATAAATCACTCATTTGATGTAAAATAATAAAATTAAAAATAAAATAGTTTAAATAAATATTAACTTAAAACATAAAATATTTGCATGTACATTCTTCTAAAAATTCAATTACAAAACAAATTAAAAATAAAATAGTTTAAATAAATAAACAAATCTCATCAAATTTGATATTATAAATTTATAAAAAAAATAATTTAATTTATATAAATTCAACATATATAATTTGTTGGTTAGTACTCTTCGAATTTTAAAGTCTATTCAAATACACTTTGACATCCAACTTATCTAAATTTTTCTTTTTTTTCTTTCAAAAATTTAGAAAGACAAAAAAATAATAAAGTCTAGAAATTGCTAATAACTTGGGCGGTAGTAGATGCAAAACAACCAGACTAAGCTTTCGCTTTCTGTCTCTTGAGTTACGAGTTGACTCAGTTACAGAGAACAATGAGTCAAGAATCGTTCATATACAGCTTTGTAGCTCGTGGAACAATGGTGTTAGGTGAGTACACCGAGTTCACTGGTAACTTCCCTGCCATTGCAACTCAGTGTCTTCAGAAACTACCTTCTTCAAATAACAAGTTCACCTACAACTGTGACCACCACACCTTCAATTTTCTAGTCGAAGATGGTTATGGTAATGTCACACTTGTTTGATCTATTGTTACTTTCTTTTATCTTTGTGTTGTTGTTTGCATTGCATGATGTGAATGAATGGATTGTTTTTGTTTGAACCATAATTGGAATGGAATCTGAATTGCATGTTTTTTTTTAAGTGCTGGATCTGGTTTTGAAATGGATTTGTTGATGGGGGGTTTTGAGTTGGCATAAAGTTTGGATCTTTTGGGTTTTATTAGGCTTTTGAATTGATTTTAATTGGCGGGTTTTGTTTGGTTTTGTGGATTCTTTTCATATTTTGGTGATTGAAGTAAATAAATAAAGTGACAGTTTAGAGAAATAGAATTTGATTTACTGTGTGTTCTAAATTCTAATTAAGGTTTCTTAGTCAATTAAGGTAATTTTTTTTTGTTGGGTGCATGTAGCTGATGAATCCGGCTAGAAGTATTCCTTTTTGTAGGAAACCACCATAATTAGAGTCTTTGGTACTCCAGTGGCTCTACCAATGTCTTACCCTAGTGGCTCCACCGCCGTTGTTAGATGATTCTTTTCGTATTACTAATCTCTGCTTGAATGCTTAAGTCGTAGCTTAAGGCTCTTCAGTCCTCAGTGACAAACTCTGTGGCTTAACCAATTGAGTCACACTGATTAAATAGAAGTATTTGGTTTTGTGTTCTGGTGATTTTTTATTTTATTGTAGTTATACGTTCTTTTTTGGAACACCTCATTTTAATGTCATTTTGTATTCTTGTCTGTCAAGAATTAGGGATATTGTTGGGACATCTGATCAAATTTGTCAATCGTTTAGATATAGTCATGTGTGTGAGAAATCTAGGGATGAGAGGGGTGAAGGTTTTAGGCATAGGATAGGTAGAGAGCATACTTTGAAAATAGCTTATTGATTGATTGATAAATGATTGATAAAAGATGCAGAAAATGAATACAAGATGCTCCAAATATAAAGATTATTGAGGATTAACAAACTAATTACATGCTAACAAACACTAACTTTTATACTTCTAAATTTGAATACATCATATAGTCTTTAAACAAGGGTTAATCTTCTGTCAAAAAAAAAAAAAAAAGAAACAAGGGTTAATCTTGCATATGTGAAATGAAATTGCGTCGAAGCTTCTGAGCCGAGCTTAGGCTGCAATGAAATGAATGGTCAGTTGGTCACTAGGGTTCTTTGTTTACAACTTTTAGCGCAAGTTTAGAAAACCTATAAATTATAATCATCTTCAACTCCTCAATTTTTTAAAAAGATATGAACCTATAAATGTACAAGGGTTCTTTCATAATCTATGATTCACCGACACTTCGAATTGAATGCGTGTCCAACACGTGTCAGTGTGTGACACAGACACACGTGATTATATTACCTTCAATCACTTCTATTTTCTTAGATTATTAACGATGTCTAATAGTCTATGTGTTGGTGTTAGTTTTGTGTTTGTGTCTGTGCTTAATAGTTCATAAGTTAGGAACCAAATACATATCTCGGTTGAGAATTAAAATATAAGTAAACAATCTTGACCATTCATGTATGATTCTGTTAAGGTGGAATTATGATGGAAATGATCTTCCTTGTTTATTGACAGATTTCCATATAAAAATGCTGACTTCACATCAAGTTTTATAAGTTCCAGCCCTTTTGAGCAGCAAGGGCAATGATCATTCTTATGGTATTTAGTCTGCTGACAAGAGCAAACACCTTTGTATAATCAATACCGTGTTTTTGTGCATATCCTTTTGCAACCAGCCTTGCTCTGTACTTGTCTACTTGTCCAAGTTCATTTAGCTTAGTCTTGAAAATGCATTTGACACCTATCTTCTTTGATCCTCTAGGCAAGTCAGTTAATTCCCATGTCCCATTCCTGTCAATAGAAGCTATCTCAGCATCCATGGCTTGTCTCCAGTTAGCATATTTCATTGCAACTTCATAGGTTTCTGGGTCTGCATTATTAATTCCTGCCATGTTAGCTTCTTCTTCCTCATCTGAAAAACCTTGACCACTTTCATAGTCATCAAGCCAGTCTGGAGGCCTTCTGCTTCTACTTTCATTACTATTCATCTCTTGTGCATTTTCAGTCTCTTCTGCACTACTTTCATCATCTTCTTTTGTATCCATGACTTGATCTATTTCTCCCCAATCCAAGTCCACAACAACTTCTTCTTTATACTTGTTGTCCTACTTACTTCAAGCAGTACATACTTGCAACTCTTGTTTTCAAGTTTTGTTCTCTTAACATCTGGAACATGAACATGGCCAATGCATCTGAACACCTTAAAGTGTGATACCGAAGGTTTGCTACCACTCCAAGCCTCTTCTGGTGTCTTATCCTTCACAGCCAAAGTAGGGGACCTGTTCAGCACATAGATTGTCCAGTTTACAGCTTCTGGCCAAAACTTTTTTGAATTCTTTTTCGACACAACAAGGATCTCACCATACATGATTATTCTATTCTTCCTCTCTGATTCCAAGAACTGGCACTGGCTGATGCTCAACTAACACTAAGCTGGCACAAGCATACAAAAAGTTTAACAGATTCTGTATAATGTGAAAGTGTTTTTAACTTCTATTGTATGTTTCCTATTTTTGCCTAGATTATAAACATCATGTTGCTAAACAATAATGTTTCAATGCTTTACATCGGTGCTTTCTATAAATTTCAGCTTACTGTGTTGTTGCCAAAGAATCTGTTAGCAAGCAGATCTCTATCGCATTCCTTGAGCGTGTCAAAGCTGACTTTAAGAAAAGATATGGTGGTGGAAAAGCAGATACAGCTATTGCCAAAAGTCTAAACAAGGAATTTGGGTATACTCATTTTGTTCTAAAATCTTGGTGATTTGTTGCCTGGATAGACAAATTGTATTATAAGTTTATTAATATGGATGCACAATTGCAGGCCGATTATGAAAGAGCACATGAAGTATATCATTGATCACGCTGAAGAGATTGAAAAGCTATTAAAAGTGAAGGCTCAAGTTTCAGAAGTTAAAAGCATCATGTTAGAAAATATAGACAAGGTACTGTTTGTTCAGAATAAGATTTGGATTCCCCCCCTTATCTTCAGTCATTTCTACCACAGTTGTCATTATGCATCTTGTACTAACTTATAATCCATTTTTGTGTTCTATCTCAAAGTGAAGTATGCGTTCAATATGACTCTATTTGTTGAGTATAGAGCGTCTGCTCTTTGGGCTTGTCCCATTTGTTTGCTACGGTACGGTTAAGGGATAAACTTGTAAACTGGACCTTAGTATTTAAACAAAGCTTTGTATTATGTAATGCTAATTTATTGCATGATAGAAAACTGCATCATCCACTATGCTGTCGGAGATGTTGGCATAATTGGCCGAATTTCACGATCAACTGTTGTGTTCTTGTGCGTTTATTTATCGGCTTACTTTAAAACTAGAATTGCTACTCTAAAAGTTCACTATCATTTTGTGTCCTTCTCAAAACTTCAAAAAATTTCAAGAATTGAAAATGTTAAAGACATACTTGGACAAGCATTATGCATCTATGCTTGCTCCTTCCTCACTCTATCAGTTCTGTTGATTATGACTTGCAATCTCCGTTTAGCTATTATTGTCGTCAATCTTGTTAGAGAAACTATTTGCTCCTAATCTGTTATTCACCTCTGTTTGCCGACAAAAGAAAATTTCATTCCACTGGAAACTTTGAGTGACTAACTTATAACCTATGAAGTTTTGTATAACCATAAAATTTGTTTCCTTGCATTGTCTTATTTGTATGTGTTACCAAAGCTCTGCTTAAATGCCTTATTTTAAGTTTTATTTAAGCTGGGTTCATTTATTTCAATGCTAGACACGACTGTACATATATACTTAAACATCTTTATTTTCGTCATTTATATTTTCAGGCTATTGATAGAGGAGAAAATTTAACTATTCTTTCAGACAAGACTGAGACACTGCGCTCACAGGTACGTCGACTAAGGTTAGACAACATTGTTTTTGAAACATATGCTTTCTAATGCTAATATTTTTTTCCTAATTTTCAGGCTCAAGATTTCAGAAAGCAAGGAACACAGGTTCGTCGGAAGATGTGGTATCAGAACATGAAAATTAAATTGGTTGTTCTCGGTATTCTATTGTTTTTGGTCCTGGTTATCTGGCTCTCAATTTGTGGTGGATTTGATTGTTCAAATTAGCATTAATTGAAACATTACAAATCAGGTTTTTCGTATAGGAGTTTTATAACTACAGGTTGACGGTATTCATTAGTTTTACACCGATATCTAATCATATTTTACCATGTCATAATATAACTTATAATTTTTTCTGATGGCATCAATGAAGATGGTGAAAATATGATTGGACGATTATGTAAAATTTTTGTATACTGTTGGTTTATAGTTATGTTTTTATTTATAAATGATGTTTTAAGTGGGCAATTTAGAAGAAAATCAACCAGCAGGGACAGTTTCACAATTGTAAAAAAAATTCCTACCTTGTTGCTGGTGGATAAATTAATGTGTTTGATCTATACAATCAGTACAGTTGTACTTTTTTCTTAGTTTTTACTTTTTAGCTTACAAAAATCGACAAATTCTAAGGTGGACTAGGTACTGTGGACCAATGTTTAAAAGTTATTTGAAAGACAATCGACGTTCGGCAACACTTTTTACATTTAAGACAATGACTTATCGATATATATTTGATGAGTTGTGTTTTGAGGAGTAATTCGTTTTCTTTATTTTTATATTGATGGAGTCATTGTCTTATCTATAAAGTACAACGTAACCGTTTCGTGTTGTCGATATTCTTTAAAGTTTCAAGTAACTTTTAAGTATTAATTCACCTTAATATTTGCCTACAAAAATGTTGATAAAGTACGGGATTGGGTTGAAAGGAGTGGGATGGAATGAAATGGGATAACATGTACTTTTTAAAATATAAGTAGCCTATTTCATGTATGTATGTTTGGTATAATAATATATTTGTCGGAATCACGACGAGTAGCTGCAATTTTCCAGGAGCTACATGCAACATCATGGCACGTCCCTGTGATTTTGACAAATGCAGTATGATATCAAACACGCACTTCATTCTATCAAATACCACCATCCAAAACATACAAGTTGGGGTTGGAAACAGACCAAAAGGTCTTCCCATAACAACATTAAACGTGCAAGTTGAAGTGGTCTTGTGAAAATTTACAGTCTAACTAACATTTAATAAGGGAATTTTCGGTGGATTGAGCAAGTGATATTTGTTCTAACTAAACTATATGTGTATATACGCTAACTTATATCAACGTGGACAAATATTTCAAATCAAGCCTATGATTCTAACAATCGGGTATATGCTCTAAAGTATTATTCCATTAACATTCTTCTAATACACTCTATTTTAACATATTTTATAATTGGTTGAAAGTCAAATGGATTTTACTAATGGTATGGAGGGTTTACATGATTTAGTGAGATTTATTTGAATTTCAGTAATTAGAAATTGTGTTTTAAAGAGTATATTAGAGAATGTATTGATAACTCTTTTCTATAGTCTAATGAATTGCCATTCAACCATGGGTTATACAGTTTGACAAACTAAAGAGCTTCATATTAATTTTTGAATGGATAAGTCCATGTAAAACTCTAAATAAGCAACAAAAGAATTTGTGATATATAAATCCACATCAGGAATTCAATGGAAGGGTTGATAATAATTTTGTAAAAAGCAGAAATTATAAACAAAAGGCTTTGACCAAACATTAAGATAAAAGAAACGAGATTCACTTATAGCCTAATATTCAATAAACCCGATATTACAATTTGTTGACATTTGAACATATATAACTCCTTACCTTGTCGAGTTTCAATATATGTTAATAGGGGAATATGGAAATTCCATTGTTAGGGTTTGCAGAGCTTGAATTTGGGGTCATTGTACATGAATGTATGGTTTTTTTTTTTTTTTTT
>JBBPBS010001075.1:5925035-5973166 GCA_037974835.1 Cicer judaicum | reverse complement strand
TTTTTTTACATTGCTTGTGCAGTTAAATTGAAAGATAACATCTTCAAAAGTAAAGTTGGATCAAATCTTAGAAGTTAGTTTGAGATTAAGGGTATGTTTCTTAAAGATTTATTTATTTTTAGTAGTATTTAATTTATTTTTATAATTAAAAAATAATTTTAAAAATAAAATTTTAAATTAAAAATTGATTTAAATAGTATCTTAAAATATCATTCTTACGTATCTCATTTATTCACTACCACTTTTTATTTTTATTTTTTTATCATAGTAAAATTTTAAAAATGACCAAGATGAAAAGTTATTTTGGAAAGTTATTCATAAAAAATAATTTTTGAAAAATACGTTTTTTAAAAATGTAATTTTTATCATGTTTAAATCTCTAATAGTAAATATTTAAATTATTGAATGTAAAAATTGTTTTTTTTAATCGGTAACTAATGCGTCTAAACTAATTTATACTATTTTTAAATGAGTTGATATAAAACTCTTATTTTAAAATATAAAATCAAAATTATTTTAAAAAAGTTATTATTAAAAATATAAAATTTTTAAACATACGAAACCCTAGATCAACTCTACATTATAAGATGAAGTATGAACTTTTTTCCCATATAAACACCGTTTGTAAAACATATCTCATCTCTTCTTATGCAAATAAATTTTAAAATTTATTAACTACTTAAGGTTTGTCACGTAGTATTGAGTTGCTTAAATTTAAAAGATTTATTTTATACATTTGATAAAGAGAAATTGTACATATTTATCCAATTTTATCATTCATATGTTTTTGAAGTTCATATAGAGAATTTAACCGATCAACCATTCAATCAACGAAAAGAAATTTATTTTAGACCGTACTTCTATTATTATACTATTACCCACAATATTTTTTAAATATCAAATTTTATACTTTTTCATTTTTACTATTTTATAAACTCAATGCACTTTTTATTTTCCACCATTTAATTCTTTTGGAAGAACCAATCTAAATTTTTGACACTAAAAGTTATTCAAAAAACTTAATTTATGTTTCTCATAGAAACTTATAATAAAATTTATATAAATTCATCGTAAATTATCGAAAAACTTTTTATAAGTTTCTTGGTCTAGAGGCTAGAGCAAAAACTATCAAAATTTCTTTTTACAAGTTTTTCAATATAAATTTTTGTACTAGAAAACTTGTGAAATAGTTTTCAGGTACAAATAATTGTTTTTGAAATTATTTAATTTATTTATATCATTTTTAACAAATATGGATAGATCGTTATTGTTACATGATAAACATACTTAAATACTACTAACATTTTTGCTACTGATCATAGATGAATAATTATAATCAACATTGTAAAAAGTATTATTGTGATTAATTATTATAATTTATTTTAAATATTTGATACACATAAAACTACTATGAATTGGATTAGAGAGATTGATATTAAAAATAATGTGAGTATTATCATCGCTAGATCAGATAAAGAGATAAGAAAGAGGAATAAATTAATATTAAGTTATGACAGGAGAAAAATACAATTCAGATGGTCAATTAAAGTAATTTGTGGAGTTCACAACTATGTATTACTTGATATTTTGGAGGGACATGTATTTATTGGACATTTAGATAAAGAAGAGAAAAACATGTTCATGACTTAACAAAATATAATATTGCACTGAGGTGCATATTACTCTCATTGCAAAGAACAAGAACAATGTTATTCTCACAAATATATAAGCAAAGAAGTATTATTTGATTGCAGATGAAATGTCCTATGGCATAAATGCAACATTTATTTAAATTAGTTGAAGATACAAAATAAGTGTGTTGGAATAGAAAGTGGCAAGACTTAAATGTTATGAGAGATTGTTTAAGTCCATCAAGATTCAGCGAAGTAGTTGAACTTATTTCCTACCATGTTGATTATGGACATCACCTATAAAATTAATAAATACAGAATGTCATTACTTGAAATTATTGGTATGACGTCAACATAAATGACAATTGTAGTTGAATTTGCTTATTTGAAATGTGAGCGTGAATTTTTTTTAATTTTTTTTTATATTAGATAGGTTACGAGAAATATTTTTTACACAAAATAAATTTACTCATGTAAATTGATCGATATAAATCTTGCTTTGATGAAAATAGTTGATATTGTATCTCCACATGTTAATTTGTGTTGTCCATTTGATACTAATAAAAATATTGGAGAAAAACGCAAGCAGTATGTCTTGAAGGATAAACAAGAGTTATTAATACTGAATATGTGAAAAGACATTATGTATTACAATCATGAAATCGAGTACATCATGCGCTTGCACATATTTGAGAAAGTATGTGTTGATAATCAAGTATTTGTTGATTATGTGAAAGAGAGTTGGTTGACTCCTCACATCCAAATGTTTGTTGAAGCATGCACTAAAAGAGTGATGCATTTTGGAAACACAACGACTAACAAATATGTCACATCACTATAAAACTACAAGTTTGTAATTTTAATATATGTTGTGTTGTTGAAATGCTTCAAGGCGATAATTTACAAATTCATGTTGTTGAATTGCTTCATATGCAAATGTTGAAAGGCTATGAATAACATGATAAAATTGCAACTTAAAAAAATCAGGGACATGTTTCATAAAAGTTTATATGATAAATATCATAAATACAAAAATCCATTTTAGCATAAATTTAAACATGGGGTGTGAGCTCACTCAGGACTCAAAAGACGAATCATAATTGGATATGTCTAATAAGATGGACTAATTGTAAAAACGTTTCCGCTCACACGATGTTATAGAAAAAAGAGTGTTGAAGAGTAATATATGCTAACTTGTTTCTCCAACTACAAATTCAATGTGTTCATCGCTTGAAAAATTTAAAACCAAAGGACGAGTGAAGAAGACTATGTGTAAGGAGTTGAAAGTATATGATGTGTATTGAAACCCTTCTTACTTTAGACATGTTAATGCAAAACATACTCTTTCTCAATTATCGAAGAAGAAATCAATCATCAAAGAAACAACCCTCTTAATACTCGATGAAACAACCCTCTCAAATCTCAATGAAGAAACCATCTCAATCCTCAATACATCTGTTCTTGAGATAATTTTGTGATGTTATTGAACCATACATTGATGACATAATTAATATGATAGTTGATGGAAACTATGCCTATTAGGCTATTGCACTATTGCATGGACATGATGAGGAGTTTTGATCTTTGATCCACCATAATTGGACCAGAGGATTACTTCTCATATAAATCTATATGATATTTTGTTCCTATGACACATTAAAGAATTCAATATTCTTTAAAGATAACAAGTTTGAATATTCAATCCTTAGATAAATGAATGTTCATACCAAATATAAATTACATAATAGAGAAAACATAATGTTATTTTAGTCATGTTTGGTCGAACATTCTATATGACATTTTTTTTATGAGGGGTTCACATTCAAGAACAACAACAAATGACTATATTATATATGTTGATTTTATCGACATAGATCTTTAGGTTCAGATAAAATGATACTATTATTTTTTTAAGTAATATTTATTTTTTCAAATGATAACATTAATTATTATTTCAACTGATTTTGCAATTAAGGAGGAAATATGAGTTTCCAATGCCAAACATTGCATTAGATTAGACAAAAATTTATACTTGTGAGATAACTTCTTAAGAAATAATATATAAAGAACATGCACAACATTGAATGCATTTATTAGGATATAGGGCACGCATTACACGCGAGTTATTGAAAAAACTCATAGATGTCATAGAGACTGCACCAACAAATTTTTTATGTTCAACATTGCACTGACATATTCTATAAGGACTGCAATACTTTAAAACTTATATAAAATCACTTGTTATGTCTTATTATATGCTTGTATATCTTTAATTGTCTTTTAATAATAATAATAATAATAATAATAATAATAATAATAATAATAGATATTAACAAGCTACCAATAATAATAAATTCAAACTATAAATATAAATAACAACAATGATGTTAATCACAAATAACATTAAAAATTACTAACTAGTGTCATCGTGCACTAAATGTAAAGCTCTATAAAAATAACTATATATTTTATCGTCGATGTACTTCTGACCTCCACTGTATAAGACCATCCACTTGTTGTAGGGTAGATGGTTGTGTTTCCCTTGTTTATAACTCCATCTATTCATTATGATAATGCACTCCATGTCAGCGTCTAAGTCTTATCTCTTACAAATATTTAAAAAATATTTGTAAATCCAATATTGTTACAAATAAATAAAAATAATGATAATCATAAAAATTAATAAATAATAATCATAAACTTTTTTTATAAAATAATACTTGCATTAGAGACATGTATAAAATAACAAATGTCATCTAAGAGATAGTCATAAAGCACTATGAGTGTAATATGAACTAGTCGTACCTATTGGTACCTTCAAAATCTATTAATAGCGGAAGATACTTCACATCAACTAATGTATGGTTTTTATTTACGAAAATAATACTTCCTACCAAATTCAGCATGTCTTGACAGCATAATTAAATCTTTTCACAAAATATTGTCTTTCGAAGACATCTTTCAACCAATCCAACCTGTAGAGTGTATCCATTATCTTTCTAGTTTTGTTCCATATCTCAACACCAAACATCCCTACTAAATTAATGACAAGATTACATGTCATAACTTTTATCTAGGTTGAGTGGTGGATTGTAGAACTCACCCTTAATGCGAATGTCTAATAGGTTGACAATACATCAAAAGTAATTGTCATTTCACCAAATGACATGTGAAATGACAAAGTCTTAGGGTGTCATCTCTCCACAAATGCAAAAACACGGTTGTTGTCGATTAACTTCAGACTACCTGTTATAGTAGGACTAATCCAAACAAATTGATCCACGTATCTATATCTCACGGGAGTACTAGCAGTGTAAATTGTTGCAACTTCTTAACATGGATAACTATCTTCAACATCAGTCGTTCTTGAATACAAATATAATATAATACAACACAAAAATAATAGTTAATTTAAATATTTTAAATGCAACATAAAAAATTTAAAAATCAAAATAATTAACATACTTGACCAAACTGTACTCTACCATAAACATGATACTGATATCGTATAAGGACAAACATATCATATGGTACTCCAGGTTGCCGTGTAAGCTCCTCTTTCGACTGTACATATTCCTCTTGATGCATATGATCTTCATCCTTCTTTGGCAGTACATCTTCCTCCACATGCTCCTCCTCCTCCTCCTCCTCCTCCTCCTATATAGCCTCATGTACATATGTCGCTTGAACAAGATCCTCATACACAACAACATCAGTCTAATTGTACATACTTCTCGATCATAAGTATATCAACCTGCCCTCCCTCACCATCCTCCTTCACTATAAATCGAAGTCTCATTTAGCATGATGTGGGTCAAATTCTTGATGGAAGAGGATCCATCAAAGATGTATAGTATCAACATCGCGTGTTCGCCATACTATTTTGTCGTCCCGTCCTCTTGCACCAACACTCATTGAAAATAAATAAATAAAAAAATAATTTTAAAAATAGGAAAAATAAATATTTTCAAAAAATTTAGGAGTTTCATGTTTCTCAGAACTGAGAAAATTTAGGAGTGTTATTTTTTATTGATAATTTTTTTAAAAAAACTTTATGTAAATTAGAAAATATAATTACTCACTAAAAAACTTGAATGATATGATAAGTGAAAATAAGTTTCTTTTAATGTATATGATAGAAAAATAAAATTTCATTAGATTTATAATATAAGAGTATAATTAAGGGGGTAGGGGTAAAATTTTACAATGAAAAATAGCATCCTAGCCCATTCAAAAATGCTATGGGCTTCAAGTAACGCACCATCCCGTTAATGATTGGTGAGACAGCAAGGTAGGTATGCATGGAATTACCCTTTTATTGACTTTTCATTTCTTATATGATTAACCAATCATATCTCCAAAAAGGTAGGGGGGGGTGGTAGATAAGGCTCTTATCCTTGAGTTAATTTTATGACTTCTTCAATTGGTTGAAATGGGTTTTGTTGGATAGGGCGTTGAAGATCCTTATGATCCAATTCCAACAAAAGGGACAGACATGGTTAGGTCCAATTAATATCTGAAAATAATATTTTTCAGGTATGGCAGATTTTCAAAGTAGATACCAAAGAAAGATTCTTCCCTTCACGTCAGAATATGGAAATGTATAACTGGCGTTTTGAAGAATTTTTATTGGTTGACTGAAAAATAATTTTTTTATTTAAATACATCAATTTTTGTTATATAACTATTGTCTATATTTAAGATTAGAAAGAGGTAATAGATAGTATTATTACTTAGAAACAAATCTTAACAAATATAACAATTAAACATCACATTTTGTAGCATGTTTGAAACTATAGATGAATTATACAAGAATAGTATCCTAACTATTTTATCCAATAAATTTAATATTTGTTTTATTGTCATTTTATTGTTTTAACCATCAAAATATTTGTGTTATTTGATATTTTAGCTAATTAAACTAATTAATTAAAAAAATATTTAAAAATCAATCAATCAATCTGTACAATTTTTATAATTTCACACTTACAATTTATTGCAACACCGAACAAAGTGTCACAGAAAACATGATTACATAGTTCCATTTGTCACCCAAATCAAATTTCTCATGTACATAGTAATTAAAGAAAATCAAAGAATCAAATGACGAAGAAAACCAAGTTAATGCATGTGAGTTTAAGTATCGATGAGACCTTAAATATTTACTCAACGATGTTAGGGTTGGTCCAATATCAAAAATGAATTTTAATATAAGACATACAAATATATTTTTAAATTTTAAATGATATCATTAAATTAATATAATTAATATTATGTAATATTTCTTTTTTAATTGATTTAATATTGTTGAAACAATATTAAATTTTAAAATAATTAATGTGTTTTAATTTTAAAAATATTTAAAATATAAGGCTTTTTTATTAAGTAAATTATTTTTAGATCTTTTGATAAATATATTTTTTATTTGTCTAGTAGACATAAAGTGGTTTCTTTGGTGACCTTATCCTCGGACCGGTCTTGAATCACCCAAATCAAATTTTAGTATGATATATATGTTGCCTACAAGAATCACTAGAAGAAAATTTATAAATTGAAGCACAAAATTGTGAATATATGCCATCGTTTCCACACTAAAATATTTCCCATTCATTTCATCCACCACCAATACAAAATTTTAACATTTTCTACCACATGACACAAATTGAAGTCCGACATTGTTAAAAATAAGATTATTCTTAACACACTAGATAGATCAAACACATACAATTCATATATTTATGAACATGTCGCACCAACTTATCTCCCGATACCGCTAAAATATATGATGCCATACATTTCCAAATAACAAATACTCCAAAAACAAATAATAAGAAGACTTCCCCCTCCCATATAGGAAAATAGCACGTCGCCTCACCAAATTTGACTTTGACGACAAACGATAATCTAATGATCTTTGTACAAACAACAATACCTTCATGGAATCATCTTATTTCAACATATGTGAGCATATAGATATAAATTAGAGTTGACCCTCGAAGAGAGCACCTTATATGATCATTGCGCCAACTCTATCGATCAAGTATGTTTTCTTGCAAACTACCGTCCCATTGAAACAACTACAAATATATTTACTCTCCCACACAAATTATAAGCACACATACACACTGCACCACTATACAACATATTACATATAATATTAATCAAAAGACAAACCTATGCACAAAATACTTAGATTAATGTGACTAACAATCATGTAGACATGTTTAGTCACACTAATCAAAAATCAAACCAACACACGGCTTAGAAGAAAAACCAAAAGAATTCAAATTACATGTCATGCATAGGGATTGTTGTAAATTAGTTGACTACATCATATCCCTAACTTCAAAGCTGTTCTTGTTCTTGACAACGATGTCATACATGTGCATGGACTTGAACTTGTTGAAATCCCTAGGGAGAGAAATAAGGTGAACGGTGGAGCATTTATGGAATTGAAGAAGGTCAGGGTCATCATAGTAACGCTCCCACCCTAATGAACTAAGCTTGCGGTCTAAAACCGCATAAGATGTTATAATCTCATTGCTTTCGGTGTGAACCAACACCTTGCGCCTTCCACCGGACCCGTGGCGGCCGCCTTCCATTGCCTCCGCGCCATCCATGAGACGCACCACACCGTTCTTGAATACCCAAACGCCAGACATTCTTGGATTAGAACAAGAGGAACAAAAAAGAAGAAATAGGAATGTTATAGTTTGTGTGTTGTGTATTTTATTTGTAAGGTTTTGTGAGGTGGTGTAGAGATGAGTGAATGGGCTATTTATAAATAAAATGATGGGTGATAATTAATGCTATCAATTTTAAATTTTTATTTATAGATAATATATAGAAGAATCAAGATTTCTCTCTCTTTTTTTTTTTTTTTAGTAAAAATCGAATTCCGTACTTTAGGGTTTAAAATATTCACATACGTTCCGCACCAACTATTTATGCTTTACGCTAGATTAAGGTGATGAAATTAATCCATGTTAGTCTAATTAATAAAAATATAATTAATACTAAAGAATAATGTGATATATATTTGTAAAAAAGAAATTAGTGTGAATATTTGGATGTGAGTACAGCTAAGGTGGACCTAGATGGAGAGTAATGAGCAAAATATGTACATTTGAAGAAATTAAGGGTGTTTTGGGTGTTGAGGGGGTGTTGATTCTCTTAACAATTTGCGGAGCCCAAAGTATTGTTACCCCACTTTAGAGAATCTTTGTTTTGTTTTGAGGAAAATAATTTATTCTAGAACAAAGCTTGAGAGAGTTAACACATGCAAACGAATTATAGCAAAATGTCATTGATTAATTGGCAAGAGAATAATGAGGTTGGCAAACTTTAATCCAAACTAGCATTGCATATTTGTATTATTAATGGTTAAGAAAAATATAACGTGGAGAAGTATAATTTGGATATGGATCTGGTTAATGGAATAAATTTATTTGAGTATAGAAAGGAGGATGCCCATGGCACTCTAAACTTAAATGAATAATATGCTCTTTTAAAAAAGTTTTCTTATATTGGTTTGTGGGGGATTTGGATATAAAAAAATACATATATATAATGTGGGTGGGGACCAAAGATATGAAAGGAACATATCTCAATTAATGTTGGTCGTTAATTAGGTGTGAGAAATAGCAACGTTGATTTTCATTAGGACATATATGTGTATGGGAATTCTATCAAGTATTTGTTTTTGTTTATATTATAATATATTGCTATTTTTTTTAAATAAAAAATTTTAATTGAAGTTTTGGTCCTTCTATTTTAGCTGAATTTCGAAAATAGTCTCTTATTTTGTTTCTCTCCAGTTTTAGTTCCCAAACAGAATTTTAGTCCAAAACTTAATGAAATTTTATTTTTTAAAGTCGCACTACACAATTTATAATAATAGATTTCAGGTATAATTATTGCAAATGAGATCTTGAAGATAATGTGACTTAAATAAATGCAAAAAAAAAAAAAAAATTCATCAAATTTTGGATCAAAATTCTGTTTGGAGACCAAAACTGAGAAAAAACAAAATGGGGAGACTACTTTCCCTATTCAGCTAAAATAGAAGGACTAAAATTGCAAATTAAACTAATAAAAAAAAAAAGTTAAGACGAGAGAGAATGATACTATAATTTAAAATATAAAATATTTTTGAACTTATTGAACATTTATACTTATAATATCTTTAATTTACTATTTTTAGTACTTATAATATCTACAAAACTCGCTTGTGATATGATGATTTAAGTAAATTATCTAATCTTCCCCAAACGGGTATGCAAAAGATAGATAGACTAATAAATAACACCTATTCAAATATGTTTAGATTAAATGACACATATATCTTTCAGCTTGATTAGAAATCTTTGAGTTTGAGCTCTAAGAATATAGCAAATTGAAAATATTGACAAGAGAGTTTGGTGTTCCTCAAATCTCTAATAAGTTGAACTTCTGAAGAAAAGCATAATTATATAAATGTAAAGGTATTTTCTGCTTTTTATTTTTTTTTATTTTTTTAATTCTCTAGCATAAATTCTATATAGTTTTAAGCACTCTTTTATCTCATACTAAATAGCATATAATTATATAAGCATCATGCAAGATGACTCTTGTAGTACCATGCACTAATGTTATATGTATAGTGTATGGCACCACGATTATTCTAATTCTAATATTGTAAGCAATATGAGTATTTTTTAAGTTTAAATATATTTTTAATTCATGTAAATATATATATATATTTTAATTTATGGCACCACAATTATTTTAATTCTATAATTTTTATTTATTTATTTATTTTTAGTCTCTATAAATATATATTTTTTATTTTTTATCTTTGATATTTAATTTTTAACTTCTGTAAAATTAAATTATATTAAAATTGGTCTATATAATATATAAAATATTTTATTTTAATATCTTTAAATAAAAATTAAAATAAATATTTACAACGATTAAAATTAAAATATCAAATCATACCAACAGAAATGCATATTTACAAGGACTAGATTTAAAATGAAAAATTATACAAATAAAATAACAAAATAAGTCTTTCTATAGATTAAAAGCATATATTAAACCTAATTTTTATTTCACAAAGCATCTTTTGAGCTAATTCTAAGAATCTTTTTCCCATAAACATGGACAAATAATAGATGTCAATCGATCAATAGTGTATGGGGAATTCTAGGTTACAAATAGAATTTTCTTAATGTCAAGCACACAATATTACAACTTCCAACGCCCTATTCCACCAAATCAAAACAGAAAATAATTGAGCCACAAAAAATGTAGGTCTTTTGGGCACACATTCTCTTTACCCAACACCAAGGTCGTGACTCTACTTCAATATTGCCATCTCCTCTTCGTGTCACATGGTCATGCGACTATGATGTTGAACAAAAACTCATCATATAATTTGCCTTATAATGATTAAGATTTTATTGGAGCTTTTTCATTAAGTCAATCTAACTTACTTTCCTTTTCATGGTTAAAATTATATCTTATACTCCATATTTATATTTATGTTTTATTTATATTTTATGTAAACTATCTATGTTACTTTTTTTTTCAAAAAAAATAAAATAAAATAGTTCTCTATTAAATTTAATTCGAGTTTCAAAAAATTTAAAAACAAAATTTACGACAAATTTGTGTTTTAGAATGTTGGCTTCTTGAACGTTGACTTAGTGTTGACTTTCTTAAAAGTAGACGGATTAGACACATGCTTGCATCTATAGAGGCTAATGACTTAGACGTTTGTTTGTATCTCCAGAACGTTTGCTTGTTTCTTCAAAGGCAACTGAGACACTTGCTTGCTTCTTCAGAGACAGCTGAGTCAGATGTTTGCTTGTAGCAATAGAGACACATATCACCCGACTTAGAAATATAGAAGCATATAATCAGAGTCTTGGTGTTCCTTTGTGTTGATATGGCAATCAGAGGATATAACATAATATCCTACACAAACAAATGATCTTAAAAATACACATTTGATTAAAACATTAGTGCATTAAATTATTTCAACAAAATGCCTTTTGTTATTATCAAAACAAAATTAAGAATTGTTCATCAAACCTTCTTGGATTTAACAATTTTTTTTATAATGACAAAGTATATATTTTGTAAACAATTTAATAATAAAAAATAAATCATAATTCACAAGACTCCCCCTAACTCTTAAGTATATTTAATTATAAGAGTGCAGAGCAATATTCCAACTTTTCTCAAAATCCATTATCCCTCTTTTTGAAAGTGCTAAAGTAGAGTATTCAAGGGTTTGTAAAACCTTTTAAAACTGTTCTCTAAATCTATTCTCCCTTTTGTCATTAGAAGAAAAAAAAGTGAATAATTTCATGTCAAATTTTTATTACTAAAAACAGACTTACGCAAACTACATGGTACGTCAATTGACTAGAGTAGAGTATATATTTTTAACTTACAAATTTAATTGACTAGTGTAGAGTATATATTTTTAACTTACAAATTTTATTCTACCAGAGGCAAGACATATATAAATAAAAACAACATTCATTTATGGAAACAACGTTGATATTTTTTTTAATAAAGTTGAACCTATCTTCTGTAAGGGGTTTTGTAAAAATATTTACTTGTTGATGATCAGTATCAACAAATTTTATATCTAAGATTCCTTTTTGAACAAAATCTATTATAAAGTGATGATTGATTTCATATGTTTTGCCTTAGAATATAAAATAAGATTTTTAATTAAACAAATTGCAGAAGTGTTATCACAAAAAAAGGAGTTTCACATCCAAAGTACTTTAAACTTTAGAAAAAAATTCATTTCAGAAGTTTCATGTTCATCCAAAGTTTTGATTTTTTTTTTTAAATATTCTATTTCGAAAGATTCAAATTCATCCAAAGTTTTGAAATTCATTTAAACTTTTGGAAAAATTGCATTTTGGAAGTTTCACATTCATCTAAAATTTTGAATTTTTTTAAAACTTTTGAAAAAATTGAATTTCGTAAGTTTCACATTGAACCAATTTTTCAACTTTATTGTTAAAAAAAACTAAGAATTTACATTTCAAAACTTTCAAATTTAACCGAATTCACAAAGATGGAGAGGAATAATTTACTTATATTTTGAAATGGTTAAAGAGGACAAAAATATTTTTTCATATACTTTAGGGAATGAGAGGTATAGGTGAATGGTGCATGGTAAATTCCTTTAAAACATGTTCTAAGTATATGTTTTGCTTCACTTTTGGACGAAACAAAATCAATTGTACACTAGTGTATAATTGAACTTGATGTGCTCAAATAAAATTAATTTTGTCTCTAAAATCGATTCTAATTTGAAACTACTATTCAGAGCTTTTTCTTTTTAAAACATATTTATTACTCAAATTTATTCTCCAACTCATTTTAGCATGAATATATTCAATCAAAATAATATTACATTCAACTCACGTTTAGTCAAAATCAATTTTATAAAATCAATTCATTCAAAATCAATTTTATTGCGACAAAACTAAACACATTGTGATATATATTTAAATCAACAGTGTCTTAATATAATTTTTTTTCCTATTTCAAAAGTAAATCGAAAAATGCACTTAATAAAAACAAATACATCTCGATATCTTTTATTTTTCACAAAAGTAACGGTTGGTCATTTATATTTGTTTTATAAACTTAGGTCATTTAAGTTTAGTTTAGTTTCTACCTAGGTACTGTATCTTTTTATTTTCTCAATTTAGTCATTTAAGTTATATTTGGTTCTTATTATTAGCTTTAGGTTATGTTAAATTACGCATGTAGTTCACTAACTTTGACCATTTTCTTGAATCACTGCTAAGATCCAATTCAAATAGTATAATGAGTTGATTATCCAAGTTACTTTACAAATGAATGGAGTTAATAATATTAATTATGTGGATAGACCTTTATAAAAAAAAATAGAGACCATATATGTGTTTAAATGGTTGTAGAAAAGTTAAGAAATATAGACTATTAATAAAATTTGATTACTATTTTTTAAATGATTACTATGAGTTAATTAATTACTTATTATTGTAAAATTAGGTAGAATTTTTAATGATAATATGCTTTCATTTGCCCCGAGTGTTTTTTAAAGTGAGATAATAGACTAACAATATAAATATTATGTAATTTAAATGACTAAGTCAAAAAATTTAAAACTTAAATAAATTAAACAGAAATTGAACTAAACTTATGGGACATTTCTTATTAAAGAAAATAAAGTATTAATTTGTTACAAAATTTCAAGAGTAATCTATGTGCTTACATGGACAAGTTTAAATTATTTAGATTTGCACACAAATGAAAAACATGTAGAGAGAAAAAATAATAATTTTCTTTTATTAATAATAGAATTGAAAAAGCTAAATAAAATGTATGTTAAAATGTGTATTTAAATTATTTGAATTTGTGGTTGTAATCACACAAGAATTATTCAAATTTCCACTACACCAGAAAATAGCTGTCAACATCAAAATTAAAATTCTCAATATCCAAAAGAAAATATCCCATGTTGTGCTTTCTTAGTAAGCCATGTCAACATTACCCCATCAATTTTGGGATTTTTACCCATATTATTTGTTCAATAAACTGATATAGAGAACATATGCTTAGCCTGAAAATGGCAACCTTTCCAATTACGAACTTCTTTAAAATCTTGTGTAACGTTGAGAAATGTAAAGGGCTGTTGTGTTGGCTCCACATATTAAAATCTCATCCAGCATCACATTATACAACGAGGCTCATGTGATTATTCTATAGAAAAGCCAAAAGAATAGAATCATTTGAAATCTTATTTGACAACTTTAGTCTATATTTTGGTTTTACTTTTGAAGTCATGCAAATTCTACAAATTGAGAATTAATTTTGATATGTGTAGTTAATATTTAGTAGAATTTATTTTGCTCCAAAATTGATTATGAGTTTAAGTTGATATTTGTAGGTTTTATCTTTAAAAATAATTTTTAACTGTTTGTTTTTATCACACGTTCAAATAAATGTATCTAAATATAAATTATTTTAATTTTTAGTATGATTAGACTTTACAACCATATAAATTAGATTCTAAGCTAATAATGGAAAATAACAAGAAAACTACCTCAAACAAAAACTAAAAATATTCTTTTTTTCATTTATTAATTTCTAAAAGACAACACTACACTTATATATATTGTTCTAAATAAATCTTAGCCATTCATGTGGTATAATCTTAAAGGTCCTAAGAAAATATTAAAAACATAAATATTTAAAATATAACAAATAATATTTTAAAATTCTAAATAAAATATTTAAATTAATAATTCATTGATTAGATTACTTAAAAATTCTTGTCAAGTATATGTTTGAAGATCGAGATGGATTTAAAAGCCTCATCAAACTTTGGAACATTGACATAATACCTTTCTTTGAAACCTTTCAAAAAGTCAATGAAAGGATTAAAAAATCTGGAACATTTGACATAATACCTTTTTCTTTTTTTATTATTTTATATATTTTAAATATAATCTATAATTGTTATTGTGTAATATTAAAATTTAAATATATTATTATATGTAATATTTTATATCAATAATATATTTTATCGAATTTCTATTACATGAATAATATTTTGTTTTTACAATTACAGAAATTAATGACCAAAAATACATTAAAAATTTTAAGGCTTACAAAAAATTGTAATAACAACAAACGCATACATTGAAATTATGAGGATCGTGTATCAAGTGAAAAGGATGTTTGTCACTTAAAACAACCCACACAAACAAGTAAATGTATAATGAAACTCTATGATTTTATTGACGGGTTTATGTTTCCAAGTAAATGTTTTCATTGATTTTGGAAGTCATTCGTTTAGGCAGTGCGTGTTAGAAAAATATTAAATATACACAAACAAACCTATATATAACTTGCCTTTTATTAGACCAGTGAAATTCGAAGGAAAAAAAATTGTGTGTAATAATGGCAATAAGAAATTAATAATTTGTATGGTGTTTGAGTGTTTCAAAGCAATAGAAGAATATTCTAAAAAATGCTTGCCTATAATGTGTCGTTTAAAAAGCATTCGAATAAAAAATACTAGAAATGTATTAAATGATCATTCGCATAAAACATTTAACGTGTACTATTGTGTTTGGGTGCACGCTATTTGTTCAATTGTAGATGTAGATTTATTGATTTATTATTATCTCATACTTTTTTGTACAGATACTTTTAAAGTAAGGAGATGATTTTTTTTTTTTTCAATACCTCATTTCTTTTCAAAATTTATATTAATATTTTTTTCTCTCTTACAAGTCGCATTTATAAATAATAATTTTTTAAAATTATTTTAAAAAAAAATAATAAGTTTTTTAATTAAAAAATATATATATAAAGATATAATTTATAAAATTATATAAAAATAGAATTTAAATTACGTAGATTAACTAAATTATCTGTAATATCTGGACAATGTTTTCGAGTATGTCCAGTTAATTAATGTAGTCCGCATTTTCTTGACACTTTTTAAATTTTTTTGGCGATGTATAATATTATCACTTTATCATACCGCTGGATAGTAGTTTTGTTAGTAATATATGTATAAGAAAAAAAATAAAATAATAAAAAAATTAATGTTTTAATATATTACATCGTTAACGGTCATATGATTAATTTTTTATCAATATTCAGCGGTGTGATAATGAGGTGTATCGTCAAATTTCATATTATTTTATAATATAAAATTAATTGAAAAAGTGTCAAAAAAAATGTGGACTATGTCGGTTAATTGATCATACTCAAAAACATTATTCAAATGTTACAGACAACTCTAGTCAATCTATGCAATTTAAATTTTGTATTGATGTATTTTTATGAATTATATTAATTAATTATATATATATATATATAATTTTTTTTAATAAAAAAAATTAAATTTTTATGTTTGAAAAATAACTTAAGTAAGTCGCATTTGCAAATGCGGATTTTCTTAAGAAAGTCGTCATTTACAAAGACGATTTGTAAGAGAGGAAAAACATTGATATATAATTTTGAAAATAGAGTAGATTGATAATTTAGTTTTTTGAAAAATGGATTATCGAAAAACAAAAACCAAACGGCATAATTGTTTGTACAGTCTCTTAACTTAATATCATATAACATTTCAGTCTTTCATTTTATTTTATTTTTGATTTGGTCATTTATTTAATTTTAAATAAACAATTTGATTTTTTATATTTTAAAATATTGACAATGTTATATTTTTTTACAAAAAATTCATAAATAAAACTCATATAATTAATTATCATCTTTAATATAAAACAAATTTTATCAAATTTATAAATTAAATTTTCAAATCAACTCATATTTTTATTCTTTATATATTTGAATTTTTATAATAAAATTAAATAAATAATAAAATCAAAAGAAAAATAAATAAAACAACGAAATGATATCTAAAATTAAGTTAAAGATAGCATAGTAGCAATTGTGTCTTAAAAAACACTAAAACATTTGAAAGACAGCACAATTTCTATCAACCAAAATCGGATGAAAACGTCAAAATCTGAAATTACATCAAAAAAATTCTCTAAATAGAACATGAACATTTCATATTTGACAAATGCATAAGTTATCTAATTAGCTTCACGAAATATAGGTGATACATTATAGTAATCCAACTCATCCAAAGTATTTAGGATACGACAAATAATCAAAAAGCAAAGATACATATCACTGCATCCATCTAAGATTAAGTGCACAACAAGTTCATGGTAAGATAAAATGTCAACAAAATTTACAACCTCGATAAACAATATTCAACTCCAACCCCTTCGAATAATTTATAGTTTTGCTTTTGTAATGAATCAAACACTAAAAAGAACCCACAAAACCAAAGATAAAATTCTCAAAATTATCACGAGCAACATCCCACGAATAACATTAGCTCCATGCTTGGCAATAGATCCATCCCTATTAAATTTAAACAATAGTTCCATGGTTGACAATAGAATCACCTCCATTAAATTTAAACAATTATTTATTAAATCCTTTGGAATTCGAATCCTCTTGCTTTTCTTTTTTTGGTACATAGAATTATCTTATATACTATAAATGTATATTATATTTTTCATAAAATCTTAAATTCTCTACGCATGACATATATAAAATAACGAGAATAAAACATATTTCTTCTCTCACTATTAATTTTGGTGCATTGGCCTCAAAAGAGGAATTCTTCCGAAGTTTATTTTTCCTAATCATCGCATATGAATCTGTTCTGCATTCTACTAGGAGTTAAAATAGTCGCAACAAAACCCGATTGGTCTCAATTAATTTTACTTTTATTTATTTATTATGATGGGCCAGACAAATCAGTTTTTTTTTAATGGGTGAGAAATGAAGGGTGAAGGTATTATTTAAAGAAAACAATTTTTTTTTTAAATAGAGTGCAAAGAGATTATATAGAGATCTAAAGTCAATCATCAATTATATGCCTAACTCTAAAATATTTTTATAAATAAAATTAAATAAAAGAAATACATTTTTTTTGAAGAATTATACCAAAACTCAAGATAACAATTCAAAGGGGTGAGATGAAGGAGGGGGGAGGGTGTCATGACTTGATTCTTTTGGAAGTTGGAATAACACCTGGTTAACTTTGGTGCCTCAAATAATGTTTGATATAAAATAAATAAGTAAAATCTATATCGCTTTATAGAAAGAAAAAAAAATTATATATTATTTTTAAAAAAATTGTGGATAAATTACTTATAACTAATTAAAATTAATCACCTCACCAAATAATTAACTGATTGGTTTCTTAATTTATTAAAAATTTAGAATAATATCGTACATCTTTGCACATAGGTGTCAAAAAGAGGAGTCAAAGTACTTAAAACTTGAATTAAATTATTAAAAATATAAATTAGTTTAGACTTGACTCATTTATTTAAAACGAGACTATTATTTAGATGGGTTTAAATAAACACTTATAATTTAAGATAGAGAAAAGATTTTATCAATAAGTTGATTCTAAGTTATTTAAAAAAAAAAATCTCAAATTATAAATCATTTTACAATATTAATGAAACATTAATTTTCCTTTCATATCATATCTTTTACAGTTTAATACTATTTCTTCTTCTAATTCTATCAATTTCTTTTTATCATACAATTAATAAAAGATAATTTCATAAAATATCATAATTTATATTTCTTTTTTTCATTCAAAATTAACATTTTTTAATTTAGGATGAAATAGTTGTAGTCTTGATTTTAAACTCATTTATATCTTAATTTTTTGAAAATTATATTCTGTAATGGCTTAGATTGAAAAATAAACAGAGTAAAAAATAAATAAAATATTGTTTATTCACACATTGTACCAGTTAGTAAGATAATGAAATACGGAAAATACAACATTATCTCCAACAAAGCGCATCTGGTGTAGTGGTATCATAGTACCCTCCCACGGTACTGACCAGGGTTCGATTCCCTGGATGCGCATTTTGGTTTTAATTTTAATTAGATACACCATGACATTAATTTCTAAAACCATTAGGTGGAAATTAATATCTCTTAATAAGAGAGTTAGGTGATGGTAATAGATTAGACATTTAGCGGTGTGATTGTGAAGTTGAAGAATAATACATATCTGTATTTGGAATTGGAATTGGATAGATTTCATCTGATCCGTCGTAGAACTATGTAGAATTCAATATTTAAATTCATCTAATGACTAAAAATTATGGTCCATTATAAATGAGAAAAAAATTTAAAAAGAAATAATAGTAATCATATCAAAAGAACGTGTGTAAAAAGTATACAATATATATTTTGAATATAGAGTGTAGTGAGAATTAACTAACTAACAATATAAAGTTTGTTAAGAATAAACCAACAAACTCTAAATAAATATCTAACTATCTAACTGAATTATTTGCTCTTGATATTTCTGCCCTCTCCTTTTGTGACTACATTCGATAAAATTATTCATAAGCATTTTTATTGGCAATCGAAATTTAAAATCATAATTACAAGAGACATGTAAATACTAATGCAATCTTAATAACAATTATATTGGTCACACCTTTCAAAACTACTTTCTTTTTTATTTTAATCATTCAATTTTAAAGAAAAAATAAACTTTGGTAGCTCAAAGTCCAGCAGAGACGTGAGTCAAACCAACTCAACAATTATGGTTTAATTATTTCCAATGATAAGTTTTAATGAAATCTATTATCTACATAATGTCAACTGTTTAGTTGAACCTTTAAAAACTGATATCACACTCAATTTATGATTGCAAACCTTTTTTAAAAATTTTGTTTGCAATAAACGAATTTCATAATATAAAAGTTTTTCAAAATATAAAAGATTCTTCTAAATAAAATTTTAAATTACAGCTACAATATTATAAAATTTAAAATCTCTACAATAGCATCACAATTTGCAGCATAACTGCAATCATAATTTAAAATCATTTTTCTAAGAGTAGTCCAAGTAAAAATAAGAATTAGAAAATGCAAGAAGCAAAATCCCATGAGACCTACTATCATGAATGCAGAAAGTGCCAATTTGCACAGGGAAAATGTGTTTTAATAATACCAAGACCTTTATATAGTAGTCCAACAAGAAAAAACAGACTTCATATGTGTCTTCTTCTTGTTCCAAAAACTCATTTAGATTTTGCCTGACAATTTTTGTTGTTTTGCATCAAAATCAAAATTCTCACATAGATGCTACCTCCAAATATAATAAACCAAGGAATGATATTGACTTTAATCTTTTTCCAAAATAAAAGCAAAACACTGTCAAGTTCTATAATTGAACTTCCATAATCATGAGTTTCTAATTCCACTACTACTAGATTGCGAATTAACAAAAATTATTGATCTATTTATCTCTTATAAAAAAAATAATTTAAGATTTTACCTTCCAAAAAAAAACCTTTATTGGTTGTGCTTCTTTGACATATAACATTAGCCATGTTACACATGTTCAAACTAATCTACGAGAAATTAAAAACCCATCTTATGAAAATTGTTTAGTTGAATTGATTAAGCTGCTCTAAAATACGTCAAGCAGCTTCATCATCATATATAAAATACTCTTTCTTGATATCCCAATAATTAACAAGAAACATTTTAATTTTTCATTTGCCAAAAGAAAATGTCACTTGTACAACAATCATACAATACCAAAATTAGATATCACAAACATAAAAATTATATATTATGTATATAACATAAGCTAAATAAAAATTCATGTTAGCTTCAATATCAAACGCCAAATAGCATCCTCAAAATAAAAAGCAAAAGTAAAATCCATAAAAAAAACATAAATTAAAAATCAAAACCACCATCATCAAATCCAGCATCATATCCAGCATCATAAGAAGAAGCATCAGAAACCATATCTCCAATCAACATCCCACCTAATGCACCTCCAAGCAACCCTGCTCCCAATCCCATTCCAAATTTATTCTTTTGCGGTTTCTGTACTCCTGGATATCCATAACCTGCTTGTTGAGGCGGATATCCATAACCCGCTTGTTGAGGCGGATATCCATAACCCGCTTGCTGAGGCGGGTATCCATAACCTGCTTGTTGAGGAGGATATCCATAACCCGGTTGAGTTGGTGGGTAACCACCATACGCCGCCGCCGGTGGAGGATACGCCCCATGTTGCGGCGGAGGATATGCCGGAGCACCGTACGGCACCGAACTAGAACCCGCCGCAGCTCCTGGAGGAGGATAAGCCATCACTGGTTCTTGTTTCGCCGCCGTTTTTGTTGCCGGCTTTACCGCCGGAGCTTCAACACGTTCACCGAATTTGTAGGAGAGGTTTAAGGTACCTTGGGTTTTTCCTGAGGATTTTACAACCTGGTAACTAACTTGCCGATAAGAATCTCCGGCGGGGTTGTCGAGGAGTTCTTTGAGAGGGATATGAACGGTTCCGATGACGGTATTGCCGGAAAGGGTACGATCGGAGATAAGTTTGACCTCAAGAGAGAGACGATTCTGATTTACGAGAGATTCGTTGACGGTGAATTTGACGGGGTAGTTCCAGGTGGGGTTTTTTCCGCCGTCACGGTGGGTGTGAGTGGTGGCGGTTTGCGGGTTGAGAGGATCGCCGACGATTGAAACGACGGCGAATACGTCCATCTTGGAGAAGAGATTAACATCTTTGAGATCTTTTGCGGATAATATGTTGAGATCTAAGGTTCTGAATTCCATGATCGATCAAAAGAAGAGAAAAAGAAAGAGATTTTGTTGGGTTTTGATGAATATTGATGACTTTCTACTTTATAATAAGATAGGTGTTTTTGGAAGTTTATGATGTAACAGAACATTTATATATTGAGAATTCTAAGGATAAAATAATTGCAAAGAAACTTCCAGGTAGGTACTCTTTTATTATTTACGCGTTGCTTCAGTGTGTAAATATAGTTTTTTAATTTGTGTTTTATATTTTTGTTGATAATATCTTTTGTTTTTGGTATAGTGATAATATTCTTACTTATTATGTAAAATGTATGAAAGAAAATTATATCTGAAACTTATATATTTATTTACAAATTAAAATTAAAAAATTATTTTTTCCTAGTTATCATTTTATTTTCATATATATCCTTCGTATTCCATCTATGTCATGCAGTTATTTTAGTAGTTTTTCTTTATATTTCATTCTAGTAGTTATCCTTTTCTTTTCATGTGTATCCTTATCATCACATATATCAGAGGCGGTTCTGTATCTTTTTATGCTTAATTAATAAATGTTTATTCTAATCAAAACTATGCATGCTTCACCATTAATCAGTTTTAAAAAATATTTAAAATTTTAATAGTAGTATTATTTTCTTTTTATAATTAAGATAATAATTTAGATAATATTAATTTGATTAAAATAAATAAATTTATATTATGTATTAAATTGATATAAATTAAGTTATTATTTATTTATAAAAAATCACAATTAATAGCTATTATTTATAAAGTGTATTGTTGATTATTATTAAAATATTCATAATTTTAACTATTGATTTAAAGTAAATCATTTATAAAAAAGGTAAAGGGAATATCTCACTTTAATATTTTATTAGTTTTTTTACTTAAATTAAAATTTAATTGAAAATTGACTGTAATACCATGAAGTCTTTTTTGTGTAATCTTTGAATTGTTGGACTTACGAGCGTGCAAATAATTAATTCAAAATTTAATTACCTAACATCGCAAAGCAAATTATATGATTTATAATTTTAAAATAATTATTAATTTATTTTCAGTTTTACTTTTTTCTGTAAAAACATAAGGAAATTTATTTTATTAATTTGAATAAACTAAAAATAAATATATTTAAGAAATGTTCTAAGAATAAGAAGTGTTTAGAAAAAAAATAAAAGAATTTTACAATATTTCTACTATGACCAAAATAAAATATAAATACAAATTAAATTACTTAAAATTTTATTTTATTAATAAGATATTAATTTATTGTATTCGATACAATTAATATTTATTGTGATTGACTCTTAAAATACTGATTTAACCAACTACATTTTCTATATTTGTCGCAATTAAAAATAATTTGAAACATATTAAAATTTGACAAGTCAAATTTTAATTGTGTGATTTAATTTAAAATAGACAATTAAAATATGAACTATCCAACTAATAAATCAATAAAAGTTTTTTTTTTTTTTTTAATTTGTTGAAACTATAAGTGTTAGAAAAAATGAATAAGATGAAAAATTATTGAGTATACATCGAATTTCATTATTGAATTGAATAAACTACAAAGAAAGATTAATGTCTATGAGATTTTCTCTTGATTTTGTAGACCAGCTTGTTTCTCATAGTTTGTGATCCCATGTGGCAAAGTGGCTAAGGTCCAAGTGTTATTGGACCGAAGAGTTTTCAATTCTTCTTGCATTTTGTTCTAGTTTTTTGAGTAACTTACCTCAGCAAAGTTCTTTGGTTCAATTTCAATAGAAACTGATAAACTGAATTATATTGGGAATATAAAATGTTAGCATAAGAAACATAATTAGAGATAGGGTAAGAAGTGCTTTTTTGATGCCTTTGTTTTTGGTGATATTGCACATGTAGTCATTTAGGTAGGCTGATTGATTGATGGTTCTATCAGGTCTCCTCGCACTAATATTTTGAGGAATGCTATTTGGACTGACAATTAGTGAATCAGGCTTATAAATAATGTTTTGTTCTGCCTTTGTTGGTATGGTTGAAGGTTGTGTAAAGCTTTCATCCATTCTTCATTCAATTGCTTCACTTGTGGGAAAAGTTGTAGAGTGATCAAGAGGTACATCAAGACTCTGATTAGTATGCTCTTCTTCAATATAATCACATTTGATAGATTTGGAAATGTCATCATCATTACTCTAAGGGAAGACTAATTCCTCAAAATTCACATCCCTAGACACAAACACTTCTCTATTATTTATGTCATATAAGATATGACCCTTTGAATTTGCATTGAAACCAAAGAAATATGGATTTTTTAGCTCAAATATCAAACTTGGACCTATGGGAATTGATAGTAAAGGTGTAGCATAAACATCCAAAGATTTTAAGATAATTTAAGTCAGGTAAATATTTATATAAATCACTTAAAAGGAGATTTATTTGATAGAAGAGGAGTAGACATTCTGTAATAAAGTGGACAACATGAGCAATGACATCAGACCAAAATGTCTTAGGTAACATAGTGCAATCATCAAGAGTAGTAATAAAATACTTATAATAATTAATGTTGTCTAGATTGAACAGAAAATGGACCCCATATGTCACCATGAATCAAATCAAAAGGATTGTTAGCATTAAAGATAATTGGTCACGGTTTTACTTCTAAAGTAATTGGATGGTGTAAGACCAACTTGTCATGAGATACTAATATGATTGGATGCATCTTTTTCAGCATGACTTGACATAGTACTAACTTGTTGAATTAAACTCATAATACTTCTGACATGTTCTCGTGTGAAATGATTTTGATCTTTAGAATTAGAACACTCCTCCTTATTAGAAATTTCATTATCAGACTTCAAATATTCATATCCTTCACAAGTATTTGTTAGAGTAATTTCCATTATCTTTGGGTTTTGGTGGATAACCATGCTTCTCGAAGCATGTTGTTGCAGTGTGACCAATCTTTCCACAATATACACAATTCTTGTTATTGTTTTTTCCTTTTCCATATAATCTTTTTTTTACATTAGCAAAGACCGGTGACTACATTTGTAGTAATAGTACCATGTTGCATTTCTTGTTGCAACATTAAAGAAAGAACCTTATTAATATTTGGCAAAGGCTCCATAAGGAGCATATGAGATTTAACAACTTCAAATTGGTTATTCAAACCAGTCACAAACATAATAACTCTATCTTCCTTAGTATATTTCACAAAATCACAACTGCATTGAGGAATAGGTCTGAGATTATCCTCCCAAATAACAGTCAAAATAGTAATATAATATGAAGTCATGTTACCTTGTTTCAAGCAATGAACTTTTTTTATGTAATTCTAATTAAATCAGTATGGGAAACTCGTCATTCAGTTCTAGCCAAACAGTTTCAGCATCATCCTTAAAAGCAAGACTTTGAGCAATGGTTGGTGACACAAAGTTGATGATCCAAGATTGGGGGCGGTTATTGGGTTATAATAAATCATTATTTTGTGTTATGCTATTAAATCAATTTTAGTTTAAATGTTTTAAATTCATTTGTTAATTAATATTAGAGATGCTTCATTTTTTGGTTAAAATATTCGAGATACTTCTAAATACTTCGCCAAGTCACACTTATCAGGAGAATGTAAGACCAACGCGGCCCACGCCACGGCTTGGACGCGTACTTGATGATGGTGGGCCATAGAGTATACTTCGTCCCAATTTCTATATTCTATCATTTTTAACTAAAAAAACATGTATATAATATTTAAAGCATCTCTTTTGTATCTATTTTTGAATAATTTAAGGGGACTTTACGATAGTTGAACAAAAAACAAAGGGGGGCTTCACCGGACCATATTAAAACAATTCATTCATGTGGAATTTTTTTTTAAGTAAATTTTTTTGCATCTAAGTATAAAATTTTAAATTCAAAATTAAGGTACAATATTTAATATAATAGCATTGATATTTATCAATTAAGTTACATATTATATATCATCTATGCATAACTCTATACATATAATTTTTCGATTTGGTGAAGGGTTAAAGTGGATCTTGGTGTTAGATCTTTATGTAGAGAGTATTCATGACAATATTGTTAGGAGGCAGATCTTATTGGATATTAGAGATGTAAAATTGTTTTAAGTTAGTTATTATAGTTAGAAGTTAGTTGTTATAATTTGGGTGTATAAACTTTATTTTATATATTGTTGTATTTATATTTCTTATTTGATCAATACAAAAATTATCTCTATTTTCATCTTTTTCGTGTTTAATATCAATATTTGCATATTCTATTACGATATCGAAAAAATAATTATTCCGTTACTCTTTTTTAAAACAAATTTACCAACAAAATTTACCAAGACCCAAGACTTCTTCAATGCTTTTGATATCAACTTTGTGTTAATATCAACAACTTTTATCAAGTAAAAAAACGACAGAGTCAAGTGTATTTGTTGAAGATTTTTTAAGAACACAAACATCAGTTGATGTTAAATTTCTCTCTTTTTGGTCAAAATAACATTAAAAAAATGCAAACAAAATATCTTGCATGTAAGTGTAGACTATAGATTCAACTCTTACCAACAAAAAAAAAGTATTGTTTCTAAAAAGAAATTTATAATTGGATTCTCATTTAAAAGTGTTAGCTAATGACTCAAGAGTTGCACATGAGAATTGGTTTAAATAAACAAGAGAATATTTTATTTGCAAATGTAGACTCGATTCAACACCTACTACAACAGAAAGAGAAAAAACAAAATGACATTAGAATCTTTCTTGTTCTTATTTCAAACGAAGAATAAATATTTGAAAATAAAATTTAACCAATTTATTTACTACATTTCAAGATCATTAGTCGATATATTAATTATTTCTCATTGTATTTCTTTAATTTTTATCAATATTTGTGTTATTCATTCTAAAGTAAAAATAATACCTGCAATCCCTTAACTTAATTTCATATAACATTTTAGGTCTTTATTTATTTATTTTTCCAAAGTGTTCATTTATTTTAATTTTAAGTGAAAATTTGATCGTTTATGTTTTAAAATGTCAATAATATTATCCTTTTTTTATACAAAATTTTAAAAAAATTCATCAAAATTTTCAAATAAAACTCATAAAATTAATAATCATCTTCAATATAATGCAAATTTTATCAAATGCATAGCTCAAATATTCAAATAAACTCATATTTTCATCTCCAACAATATTAAATTCATCAAATAAAAAATGAAAATATGAGTTTATTTAAAGATTTAAGTTATAAAATTGATAAAATTTGCATTATATTGAAGATGATAATTAATTTTATTTGTTTTGAATGAAAATTTTGATGATTTTTTTAAATTTTTATAAAATTAAAAAACAAAAATAATATTGTTGAAATTTTAAATATAAAAGATCAAATTATCACTTAAAAGTAAAATAAACAATCAAATTAAAAAAAAAATAATAATAAAAAAATTAACTGAAATTAACTTAAGAAATCACAATTACTATTTAACCTAAAATTTATTATAATTACTTTAATATACATAAATTACTATATATAAAAAAAGATCTCGGATGTGGTAGATATTATGAGAATCCATATCAGGTTCTTGTTCTGGTTTCTTTACCATAGCAATGGCATCCAAACAATTGCCACCTTTCATGGATGAAAACAACTTGCTTTAAGAAAGGTGGCATATTAATTTGACCTCATATATGCTTTGTAATTAATTTATTCCATCTTTTATTTGTGAGAATGGTTACGTACATTTATTTATTTATCCCTTAACTTGAAAGCATCTGAAAATATAGCTCGACGGTCAGGATCCATCTAGCATGCCATGGGCATACTAAGTATATTTCAAACAATTACATATTTTTTCCTTCAAACATTTTTTGTTGTGCGCTTCTTTGAAGTATACTAGAAATATGCCGTTTACCTACGAGTTTTCTTGTAGAAATATTTCATAGGAATTTTTTAATTTATATAAAAATATTACGAATAGATTTGTATTTCATAGATAAATCACTAAAAAATTTATTTTCATATAGATTTACATGTGGTATTTTTTTGCAAATATTAAATGTACAATCATATCATCGTAAATTAAAATGAAAATTTTAATTATATTATCTAATAAATAACATAAATAAATATAAATATGACAAAAAAATATTTAATACAATTATTTTAGTTAATGTTGGAATGATGAGTATTTTTCCAAAATTATATCGTTATATATTATTTAAGGAGAATTCAAGAGACGTCGATATTATTTAGATCCAACCCGATCCAAATTATTTTAGTTTTGGTTTGACCGATTCTAAACAATAGGGACGGGTTAGTGTCAGATTTTATAACCAGATATCATGTCCAGGCTAGTCTTCATATTATCCAAATTGTACTATTTATGATCTTTATCGTTATTTGGACTTTGAAACTCTTTTCAAATTGGGCTTTTTTTAATTGTAATCCATAATACATATATATTAGAGATTTTTATTTGTTACTTCCATTTATACTTCTCATCTCTTCAATATATTTAAAAATATTATTTACTTTTTTTATCATATATAAAAATAAATTCAGAAGATAAATTTTTTGAAAAATGATATTTTAGAAATTTAAATATTTTTGAAATAAGAAATTTAAAAATAAATAATATTATTATTTTGAAATAAAATTACGTTTAAAAAATTTGAATAAATTTTAAAACATTCGAAATTTTCATCTTATTTGAAAGTTTCAAAATATAAAATTACGTTTCAAAAATTCAGTTTTCGAAACTTTCAAAAAATTATATTTTGAATTTTTAAAAATTCTCAAACTTTTGTTAAAGATAATTTCAAAAATTTTAAATTAATTCCAACTTTTAATTTTTTTAATTAATTTGAAACATTAAAAACATAATTTTCAATTTTTCAAAAAAATATCAAAAGTTTCAAATAATATGAAATGTTCAAAATTGAAAATTACATAAACTTTCATCTTTATTGAATGTTTCAAAATATAAAATTACGTTTTAAAAATTTAATTTTCAAAATTTTTGAAAAATACATATTTTAAAATTTTGAAAGTTCCGAAACTTTGTATTTCGAAACTTTTGTTAAAAATGAAAACATCGAAAATATTTTATATATACAATAATTTATATAGAAAAAATTACAAATTAATTCAAATTTTAAAAAGTAAACTCATTTTATATTTCAAAAATTTTATAATCAATCAAAATTTCATAAAATTAATTATTTTTTAAAAATATTACTAATGTTTCAAATGTGTAAGTGAAAAGAAAAAAAAATTAACTTTTTATATATAATAAAATAATATTTTTAAATATATTGAAGATAAGAGATATAAATAAAGGGTGACAAATAAAAAATAGTAGTGATTAATAATGTGACTGCGATGATCAACAATTGGAGTATTTGACTCATGATTCATGAATGCACTGCTTATCATGTTTGTTGCTTTTTTGGACCTGCACTTGGAGTGGCCAATAAATCATTCCTTTTTCTTTTTAGGTTTAAAAGCGTAGAAAATTTATGGTGAAATTATTTGCAAATGCTCCTTTATATTATTATTTTCCTAGCAAGTTCTATATGATTGAGGGTCAACCTTTTTTATAGTCGTTTATGATTTAAAAGTCATTTAAAATTTTAATGATAATTGATGAAATTTTTATAAATATAATTTGATGGATCTGTTTTTTTTAGCATTGGAAGTTGAGAGATTTAGTGATTTTCAAAAATTATAAGGTTTGGCGAAACTGAGAAAGGAACACAACATGTAAGCGGGACTAAGAAATGAAAGAACAAACATTGTAAATTGAAAAGCGGAAGTGATTTGAGTACTTTAAATGGTGGCAACAATTAACAAAAATCGCCCTTAAAATCGTCGCAATGTTGTGGTGAGGGCAGTTATTTTAGAACCCTCGCATGTTAAGTGTCGTAAAAAAAAATCTTCTAATGAGTTGAGATTATAATTTAATTTTTTTTTCCACCTGATATTTGTGTTTTGAGAAATTCATTCTTTTAATCTTATTTTTATCTTATTTTCAATTAAAATTTCATATGATTTATAAACATTGATTCATCGTACTAGCTTTAACTTATTTTCCTACATATACAAGACTTGTATGATATTGTGGTCATTATTGTATTAAACATGCGACTAATTTTATTTAATTGTTATGAGTCTTCAATCATCAAAAGAATGATTATACATTTCTTGTGCGTGACTAGATAACCAATATTATTTGCTTCTTTTAATATGAACTACAGGAATATGATATTGGGTTCTTTTTAGATTCCAATTGTGTGTTTTGATGTGAAAAGCAAGTGAGAAAGAGAGATGAGAAATAGTGTAAAAAAAAATGAAACATTTGAAAATATAACTTTTTAAATGTCTTAAATTGTATCCAAAAAAATAGAAGAAATAGAGAATAAAAAAGTGCAGATTATTCTCTTAACACAGTGTAGATTATATTCAAATAGCAAAATACCCCAAATAAGAAAACCTTCGATACCTTAATTCAATTTTGTAATAATTGAATGGATTGGATTAATTTTAATAATTATAAATTTAAATCAATAAAAAAATATTATTATGATTTAATTAACTCCTTTTATTTCTAGTTTTAAATCTATTTAATTAAAAACTAAAAAAAATATAATTTATTAAGTAAACCACAAGTTCTAATGTACACTTATTTACCTATTCCGATTCTTCAGCTCCATATATATATATATATATATATACTATTTCCTAGTTAGATTTTTATAAGATTTCAATATGATATATTTTGAAAAAGTCAAATTTGAATATAATTTATTGTCTTTCTGACTATTTTTAAAGTAAGATAACACTTAAATAATGTATACTTTTTGTAAATAGACTACCAAGTTAATATGTTAATTGACATATATTATATTTTGATATTTATCATTATTTTGTAAAGAATATAACATTATATGACATCCTAATCATGATATTATCTTTAAATATATCAAAAGTTGATGCAAGTGAGTGTGTTTGAAATACAATTTTTTTAAACAAATTTATAATTTAACATGCAACATGCAACAAAATTTCCTATGATAAATATATTTATATTTAATTAAGTAGATATGTCTAATAGGTTCAAAAGGTTTTCTTAGTAGCTATATATTTATATTTAATTAAGTAGATATGTCTAATAGGTTCAAAAGGTTTTCTTAGTAGCCTATAGTCTAATTCTTTTAGCTAAATAAACTGGAAAAAAAATGTTAGACTTTATGTATATTAAAAAGTTTAATCTAACATAAACCTAGCATAAACTAGATTATAGATTCCTGTCAATCAATCTGACATATTTTTACTTTATTCTTTACATCCCTAAACTTTAGTCTTTTAGATCAAGTCATACAAATTAATAAATATTCAAAATATCCCAAAAACACAAGATATACAAAGATGGAATGGTACAATTAAAAGCTAAATTCTTAAATAGTTAAACATATAATATACAATAACCTAATTAATAAACAATAACCATAATCCTTGTTTCCTAATTCACCGTTTCTCCTTCCTCCAACGTATGCAATTCATGTATAGAAACTCGTACCTTTTATTTAGATTTTGGCTTCACATTTTTCTAATTTGGCCTTCATATTTCTGCATACATAAAACACACAAAATATGTTGTATTGTGTTCATTGAATCAATATCTCTATCAGTAACAATGACATTAATCTCGTCACGTGTAACTTGTTCTCTTAACAATTGTAGTGTTTATCTAAAGTATCAACACACTCAAGTTGTACACAAACAATTGCCACAAAAAATGCTATTATGGTTGAGGTAATAACAATAATCTCAACTAATAATAATTAGTATTTATAAGTCTTATATGTGTTATTCATAATCAACACTAGATAAAAGTATTTACAAGTGTGCTGACATTTGGATGAGCCCAACATATGTCACTCAACTCATCAAAATCATCCACCTTCTTATATTGAAATACACATATCTTGTTCCATCAACTTCATTAGAAACTATATTTATGTTCTGTTGCCGCTAATGACTCAACAATACACTTGACACACATTATAATTTTGTTTGATGGTAGTTAAACTCTCCTCATTATGATCCTTAAAGCCTTCTTGATGAATATGTTTCTCAATTTAACTATATTTTTTTGTCATATCATTGAGTAAAGCCTTATCAATCTTCACAAGATAACATACAAATAAAATGATTATTAGTAAATATTTGCACTAACTTGTGGCTCCAGAGACCACTTGCTGCATACATATTACATCCTTCAACATCTCTTGAAAGTATCTCTCTAAATCTAAACAAACATTAAAAAAAAAAATTTGTGCAAATGTCCCTCACATGTTTACGCTTCTTTCAGTGTTTAAATTTATTACTTTTTTCATAACACAAAATTAATATTGTCTTTATTCTTAGTAAACAATAATTGTTTTAAACCTAAATATTACTAGTTCATTTTTGGCTTAAATACTTTTGTGGATCCTTAACTGAACTTTTAAGTTCAATTTGGTCTCGTAACTTTAAAACGAGTCAAATTGGTCCCTTAACTTATCTATGTTAATGCAAATCGGTCATTTATGTCCAATTTATTAGTCAAAGTCAAATTTATGGGTGACATGCTACTTAAATGTCACATTATTAATTTTACCATTTTAGGGATTTTGTGAAAAAAATTATAGAGGAAGAGAATGAAGAACATATAAAGAAGAATATGAAAAATTTATGTGTGCTCCTCAAGAGTTGTTCAACAAATTTTAGTTTCTTTTCATTAAGTTGTTGTCTTTCTCCACTGCATTTCTTAATCCATGATTTCCTAATCACTTGAGTGTGAGGAAGAACGTTGTGAATCAACTATTGGACCATTATTCCCATAATCACTTGAATTTGATGAAGAAGAAAGATACTTACTAGGATTTTCAATTTTGAGGAATGATTTTTTTTACATAAACTCTAAATTAGTTTTGGGGAAGAAAAAAACTTGCATAAACCCTAAAATGATTTTGAGGAAGAAATGATCTGGATAAGAAACAATTATCTTAAGATAAATAAACATCGGATAATGTTTCATCAACTCATAACACCATTTAAGTCTAATTTGAGAAAATGATCAACTTATTTTGCCAAACGTAAGTTTTGAGATCAATTTGAATCATTTTAACGTTATGAGATCAAACTGAACTTAAAAATTTAGTTAAAGATCTAAAAAGATATTTAAATCTTCATTTTCTCACCCAACTTTTCTAGTGCAACTCAATATATCATTTTGCATCGCAAACATCAAGGTAAACAACACATAAAAATTAAAAAACTTATAAACATGAGATATTACTATTTACATGTTGAGAGTTTGAAAATTAAGAGACTAATTACATTATCGATAATAAATATTAAGTATAACAATATAATTTATTAACTTTGTCCAAATTTTACATTGTTGTTCAATGCGTCCAAATTTTCTTCCTCAAAGGTCCATTTACTATGGATTAACATTTCAATTAGTATGTAACACTATTGAAAATTGCATCTCATTTACATAAAAAATTATAACAATAGTGGATCCATGATCTTAGTTTAAGCTAGCTACACAAATCAATTTTTTTGTTATTTATTTTGTAAATTAAGAAACATATTTCTTGAATTAACTAAAATCTATGTAAGAAATTCATGTCTTCTAATATATATGTATAAAATTACTTTATCTGTCTCAAAATAATTGATGCATATGTAAAAGAATATTATCCTAAAATAATTGATTATTTCAATTTTACCATTTAATTAATACTATTTGTATTATTTTTAATATAATATTTTTTATTATGCATTTATGACTTTAATATTATGTCAATACATAACAAGTATAATTTGGTAAAGGTAATATTTTATCTCTTTCATTTATATATTTTTCTAAAGAAAATTGTTATTTGAACACAAATTGTGGACACAATACTCGATAACTATATAATGAATATTATTATTTTTATAAAAACAAAAAATCAATAATTTTTTTAAAAAAAATAACTTTTGTTTCAATTTTATATTTATTATTGAGATATCTTTTTTTGACACATATACAAATTTATATGATTAACAACTTTGAATATTTCGTTAATCACTAAAATATAAATTATTAACTATTTATTTAACATATATATATCATTGACACTAAAATACAAGACATTAACTGCCTTAGTTTATTACGATTTAGTGATTAAATAAGTACTCTAAAGTAGTTAATGAAGTAGCAATGTCAATTTACAAGAAATGAGAGTTTGAAATATAAATTGACTCTTTTAAAAATTCCTATTAAAAAATTAAGAAAATAATTCAAGATTGATCTTGGTTGTGAAAATAGAAAAAACAGAACATTGTTGGTTAGTTAAAATCAACAATTTAACTTATCTATTTAACTTGATAATCAAACAGACTGAAAGTAAATAGATAATGGAAGAGATATCACATAAGGATATATTATGGTTCACCCAACTCGGGTTACATCAAGTCCTCACAACTTTGAGATTTTCCACTAAGTATTCAAACGGATAACAATTTCGATTTTACATCACCAATTCAAATCAACCTTGATCTGTTACAAAGTTAAATATTTTTATCCATAAAGGAGTTTAATTTAGGTGGCCTATCTTTCTTTAGATAAAAGTTTAATCTTCACTTGTTAACCATAAAATGATTTTCTACAAACTACTCAACCTATACTCAATACTTATAGTCTTGAGTTTACACGATTATGATTTAAAGTGTTTTGTTAGAATCTGAGAAAGGTTAATACTTGTTTGAGTTTTGATTCTTTTGGCATAGAAATACAATAGAATGATTCTAGAAATCAAATGAGAAAAATCAAAATTGATTCTATATTTGTGAGTGAGAGACTTTCAAGTATGATTGTAAGTAAGTGATGGATTTTCTTAGCACTTGAAGTTCTTATTTTTCCTTGAGATTGACTTTCCTTTTATAAGACTTTAGGAAGGTTGATGACATCCAAAAGAGCAGTTGGAAAGTGTTCCGCTGTCATGTGTTAGATTTGACCAAATACCAGACTTTTATGAATTAAAAATGTTAATGTTTTTGAACATTCTACATTTTGCTTCTGTGATGGGAATGACTGGTCTAAAGCTTCTCATTCTTGACAAATTTGATTGTGTTTAATGATCCTTTGATTCTTATATATATATATATATATATATATATATATATATGATTGATGTATTCAGTTCAAGACAATATTTTGATCCACACAAAATAGATTGGAGAATGATGTTGAACATTCTAGAGACTGATTTGATCGTTCTAGAATATGATATGATTATTCTAGAGATTGATGATCATTTTGGAATCTGATATGATTCTGATATGATCATTCTGGACGTTTGTCTGATCGTTCTTGAGGGTGCTCTGATTTCTTACATATCTCAAGATCGTTCAACGTTCTTGGTAGTCAATCTGGAGAAATATCAGTCTTATTTAATATTTCCTGATTCATGATAATCCATAGTTTTTCTACTTTATATTATGAATTGATTCATTGTTGAGATGAATCCTTTATATTCCTTGGATAGTACAAATCGCATGATTGTGAAATACAAAAAGAATGATTGCGAAATCTAAAAACAATTTCTTCATCAATAGAGGATATCATTTGTTCTTCAAATTCAAAACTATGGAGAACGTTATCCGTTTTCCAAACTTCTATAAAAAAGTTCTCCATTATGTATTTGTATTTTTGCTTCCTTTTCAAATGATTTTGCTTTTGATTTATAGCATAATGTAATTATTGATTGTTGTATTTGATCATCTTCTTTATAAAGATGCTATCTTGAATATGTAATAATCATTCTCTTGAATGATTGATATATGCTATATTTCTTTTGAGATTACTTCATTATTGAGTGGATACTTATACATTTTGATGAAGTTAATTGCTTGTTCACTTATGCAATTCATGTTTCTTAAACAAAACTCAAGTGCAATCATTAGTAGACTATCATTAATAAAACTTAATATTTTATTTAATTAGATTTGTTCTTATTAAAACATATCACAATTATTTTGTGACAAAAAGTAATCATATATTAAAAAAAAAACAAAAAAAAAAAAAACACCATCGTTTGTGTTATGACCGTGTAACTGATATGTGAATCTAAAACCATGTTATCCAAGTCATAAATTTTCTTACTACGTCATGAAGTTAAACCAACACGAAAGCAAGAAAAAGCAAAACCTCACTTTCACCCCTAGAGGTCAATCTGACCTTGCAAGTTGCGAAAACTCGTGTGCCTTTTCTTTGGTATTAAAAAAATAAAAACAAAAACCACGATTTTGTTAACTGTAACTAATAAATATTACTAGTTGTTGCCTGTATCGGATTCTGCAAATTCCTGCAACCAAAGCAAACCTCACACCGAGGAGGAGTCGCCTCGCCGCCATTAAATAAATTCTTCTCGGTCAAATAAGGCGGCAAATCTATCAATGGTTTCCCTCTTTCTCTCTCCTCTCTAACTTTCTCTCTCTAAAAACTCCAATGTCTTCTCCCTTCTCCATTCCCGCCCACTCTATCCTCACTTTCTGGTAACTGCTTCCTTTTCTAATTCATTCATTCATATTTTCCACTGTTTCTTGCTAATTTATTTTAAAGGGAACCCTAATTAATTTATTTGTTAAGCATTGGTGAAGGATTTATGTAATTTTTGGAACTGTGAATTGTGTGTTATTGTAGGTTGTAGTTGGAAAGGGAAGGGAATGGTAATGGAGGAGGAGGAGACAAGCCAGTGGAAGCAAGCCATGATTAATTCAACATCTGGGGCTATTTCTGGTGCTATATCACGGACAGTCACATCACCTCTTGATGTTATTAAGATTAGGTTCCAGGTTTGTTTCTACTTTCAAATTTTGCTGTCCATGTTTTTTTCTTATTAATGAAGCTTCTTGCATGTTGGGGTTCATGTTCAGTTTCTCACAATCACGGTATGCTAGGGATTCATATGGTTGTTTGTTTTGTGGTGAAAAGTGGGGTTGTGTTGAATTAATGAGATAAAAAAGCAAGATAAGCAAAAACAAGCAGGTTCAAAATATGGTATCATGTATTTTCTCCTTTCCCTTTCTTTTTTAGATACATATCTTTGATAGGCTGTACACTGTGGATTGGTACTTGATAATTGTGCGGAACATCATCCATGAATGATGCGGTTCTACATAAGGATCAGTCCTCCAGAAGTAGAAGTTTGTAGTCTTCTTCATCCTCGTGACGGACAATCACTGTTATCAGACAGCTGCTATAGCAACACTATAGCATACCGGAATTTTAAGAAAGCGTTATTGCTCTGCAATAAGCTATCTAGTAGAAAGTGTTGTCAAATAGCCACTATTGTGGAATTTAAAAAAAATTCTCTATTTTCTGTGATCTGCAATCGACAACACTGCTGACACTGTGACCTAATGGTGTTGGTTTGACAAAAACAAAGAAAAGCACATGAGTTGAGTCAGTTACGGATCCACAATAGAACTTGCCGCTTTAGAAAGTATTGAAGTCCTTTGAGTGTACATGTTTCCTTGAAAATAATTTTCAAAGTTTACTTAATGGATGACATATACTAGAATCAACAACATCCTTGGTGCGGCAACGCGTCTTTCTCTATGAATATTGACCTTGTTTATGGGTAAAAAGAGTTAGTTTTACCTGACATGCTGGGGGGCTTGATTGGTTACAGTTTAACTTGTATTGGTAAATTGAAAGAGTGTGGCTATCTAGCACTTTGCACTAGCTTGGATGCAATCTTGGATCTCATAATTTACAGGATCTGATGTGAAGTAAATGGTGTATGATGTGCATTCTCTGCCTTAAGTCTAGACGGGAGATTCTGACTTTAAAGCTATTTTTTCTTACATGTCTATTGAGAATAAGGCTACTGTCTTTTTTTTTTTACGTTTCCATGTGCCCTTTATTAGAACAGAAAAGGTCTATTGACTATTAAAAAATTGATATTCGTTGATGGGTTATCAAAATATTTTGAATATACTTAACACATCAGGTATTTCTCGGCGATTGGCATTATTTTACAAAAAAATGTGGCCTCAGGATGATTGCATTGACATAGGGCTGCATTATAAGATTTGTGTATGCATGTTAATGTCTTTAAGGTCTGCATGAGATTTAGGGCTCTTTGGTTCGTTACTGTTCATTGTTGCCTGCTCTATTCTCAATGTGAGCAATATTAAGATGTTATAAACTGTTGTTCACATTCATTGACAGGTTCAACTAGAGCCCACTTCCTCATGGAATTCACTAAGCAGGGATTTGTCTAAACCCTCAAAATATACTGGCATGTTTCAAGCAACAAAAGATATTTTTAGAGAAGAAGGCATACGGGTAGAATAATTCGGCTTCTATAATTTTTGTTTAATCCCCCCATATGTAACATTGCTTGAAATTTCAAAAAGATACTGTGGAAGTTTCATGTGATCTTTTTTTTTTGTGGAAAAATGTGTAATACCCTTTTTACCTGATATATTATAGGGTTTTTGGCGGGGTAATGTGCCAGCTTTGCTCATGGTTATGCCATATACAGCTATACAATTTACTGTTTTACACAAGTTTAAGACTATTGCCTCTGGTTCATCCAAGACAGGTATCCTATTTTCTATTGCAATTGTCGTTCAGTAGTTCAACATATTAGCTTGATGAGGCAAGTAAATACTAGGTGTCTGTCTACTAAATTTTTTTGGTTGGGTATTTGTTTGGATTTATTGAAATCTTATGACTTTAAATATTTTGGTCCTTAAGTTCTTCATACTCTTTACAGTATATTGCTAAATTAAATTTTATTTCAATAATTAATTTATTTTTGGTACAGCTATCTTTTTTTTTTTGTGCCAACGTGCACTTATTAATTATTAATCAGTAATGATTTTCAGACACCCATTTTTTCATACACCTGCGACACTTGGTTAATCACATTAAAAAATGTGGTTAGTTCACTTGAGTACATGGTTAATTCAATTTAGTCAAAATTGTGGTTAATTCAACTATATGATTAACCACAATTTTGAATGTGATATAAATTAACCATCTACTCAACTAAATTAAACACAATTTTGCATGTACTTAACCAGATGCCCGAGGTGTAGGAAAAATTAGGTGTCCATGAAATATTTTTTATTATTAATTAATTACCAGGGGTTTTCCTGTTCTAGATTTATTTTGTTCATTGTTTTACTTCCTGTTGCTGCAGAGACTCACATTAATCTGAGCCCTTATCTATCCTATATAAGTGGGGCAGTAGCTGGGTGTGCAGCTACCGTAGGGTCGTATCCCTTTGATCTTCTCCGAACTATATTAGCTTCTCAGGGTGAACCAAAGGTATGGACACTATAAGATATCCAAGGTTATGAAATGGTTTTAAAATAAATTACTGTTGCGTATATCGGTGTTCTAAAGGTCAGTGAAAGAAAATGCCAGCATTGCTTTAAACACCTCACTCTAGTCAATATACTTGTGCAGTTATACTTTTTCTCCTGGTTATCATGATGAACTTACATTCTCATTCCTTTGTAAATGGAAGTATCATGTTGAGGATCTGCTTTTTGTTCATTTTTATTAGTGATGCTAGTTTAAAACCATTCACGTGTCTAAACTTAAATGACATAGTATTAAAATTTCTTTTTTCTGGGACCATGTTGAGTTTGAGTATTGACGTCCCCATGCGTTTAATAAAAAATAAGTTTTAGTGTAAGATAGGTGGGTCTGTGCATGTCCATGCTTCAAGCCCAAAGCCTACTGTCAAAGGGCATTAGAGATGTAATATAGAACCATTCATGTGTATTCACATATCAACTTAAGCTTTTAGGATAATTGATTCTTGTAAACTCTTTTTGCCAATTTTAGGGTGGGAGAGGAGTGTTCACCTTTGCTTCTTTCTTGTCTACTTAGTGGTATTTCACATGGGATTTGTCAGATCTGATGTATTATTTTAGTGGTATTAAAACCAAGTTAAACAATGTCTAGTGATTGCCTAGAAGGCTAGAAGGGCACCACAATATGGTTGTGATTAGAATCGGTAAGGAGAAGGGTCTTAGTACAACGGGGGAGTTATTTCTATTCGATGATGCGACCAGGAGGTTATGGATTTCATTCATAGAATCAGTATCTTGCAATTGCAACGTAAGACTGTCTACAATATATCCAAATGAATATGACTCTTTCCTGAACCTCACAATCGTAAGAGATTTATAGTACCAAGTTACCTTTTATTATAATCAGTGATGAGCTAAGAAACATGATACTACAAACTTCTAAAATGGTAGGAGACATGACTGTCATATAACCTAAAATTAGTATGAATGAGTATTTAGCCATAAATCTGAAATCCAAGGAAAGAATAAGATGAGCTGTTGTAGAAATAATAAAATAATTATTATTTATCTAATTTTATGATATTCTCATCTTAATTGGTATAGAAGTCCAAACGTAAAAATTGTAAAATAGAAGTAGAAGTGTCTAATTGAGACAGTTATGACACAACACAACTACTATCTGCTTCATTGGTAATGCACTTCGCTTGTGGACAATATAGCTTTTAGTTCATAGTCTGAGGCTGTTATGGTCGTTGTGGATTTTTTATTTATTTATGTTATGCTAACATATTTTCCTAGCTTAGGTTTATCCAAACATGAGGTCAGCATTCATTGATATTCTCCGGAATCGTGGGTTTCAAGGCTTGTATTCTGGACTTTCACCGACACTAGTTGAGATTGTACCTTATGCAGGCCTACAATTCGGCACTTATGATACATTTAAACGTTGGGCCATGGTAAAATTTCAATGCTTAAATTTGATCTGTCATTTATTTTTAGTTTTACATAAATATACTCTGCATGTGTTGGATGTCATTTGGTTGTTGTGTTTAAACAACAGCATGCTCTTCTTATATTGTGTAATACTGATTATTCACGCCTATTGTTCCCCTCAAATAGCCTATTGTTCCTTGTCTTGTACCATCATTTTACAATCTTCATTGATGTGAAAAGCCTATTGTTCCTTGTCTTGTACCATCATTTTACAATCTTCATTGATGTGAAATGGTTCTAGAAGAATTAGAATGACATGGGATGTGTCAATTAATTATTTCAATCCCTTTTTGCAATGATAAGTAATTGTTTGGTTACAAGGGTTGCTTTTTGTGTGTCTCATATTTCATCGCATGGTTAAATCTTTCAGCAACCTAAGGCTTTTCATACTACATGGGACCGATTGCATGGATCAAACTATGGCACAATTTCCTGTCATTTCTTGTACCATATCTACATATGGCTCATTCAATTTTAGATCTCGCTTGATAGTTTCCATTTTATTTGGTCTTGTTCTTTTTCTAACACTCACCACTATGCTGTTGAATTGTACAGTCATATGATGTATATTTGTCAGAAGTGTGTTAAGAAATTATTTTTTCACGGATGAGATTCCCTACATAGTTTTTTAATGTAAAGGATTCTAATCCTTGCACTAGCTATTTGCATTAGCAAAGCTATACATCATTTTCTATTCATATTAAATCCCTGTCGATACAAATTTGGTTCGCTCTTAAATTGTAACATCCATATAGATAGTGTGATTCCATCACAGGGCTGATGAATGCTTTGATTTTACTTTCTAGCTATCAATTATCCGATACCTGTTCTTTAATATTGTATACAGGCGTGGAACCATGCTCAATCTTCAACAAATACTGCTGCAGAAGAGAGCCTCTCTAGCTTTCAGCTTTTCCTATGTGGGCTGGCAGCAGGAACATGTGCCAAGCTTGTCTGTCATCCACTTGATGTGGTCAAGAAAAGATTTCAGGTAGATTTAGATTGTGGAACACACGTTTTTCCATAAAACTAAGTAAACTTGTGTTGACCTCATGCTGGTTATATGATCTCAAAGTTGTTATTCTGTCTTCATGCGGATATTGATATGGATCTTAATTCTTCGATGCAGATTGAAGGTCTGCAAAGGCATCCAAGATATGGAGCTCGGGTTGAACATCGTGCATATAGAAATATGTTTGACGGCTTGAGACGGATATTACAGATGGAGGGATGGGCTGGTCTGTATAAGGGGATAGTTCCATCTACTGTTAAAGCTGCACCAGCTGGTGCTGTAACTTTTGTTGCATATGAATTGACATCAGATTGGCTGGAGTCTATATTAACTTGATTATTTTATACTCCTAGAGAAGGGAGAGGTTTTTATGATTTTTTTTTTCTTTATGCTATCTCACTTAATTACCTCTAGTAGGAATGAATCACGAGGTAGAAGATGGTTTTTCAAATATACTGCATTATCTGATAGGTTTCAATTTTTTTTTTAATGTGGAAAACATGTTAATATAAAAATAGAAGCTAAGATGTAATACATTGACAACTATTTTCTTTTAAATAAATGGTGTGCTTCAACTGTTGAGATACTTATTCTTGTTAACGTGATTTTTATTTCCAAATTTATTTTAAAATTTCACAGCATTTCTTCTTTCAACTTTATCTCCGACGAATTCAGGGTTTTAAGATTCAGCATACATTGTGTTTTACAAATTCAAACATGGTTAATGCTCATCTTTTCTAACAATTGTAGTACCAAATGGATTTGGTATTTGAGTGAATATGCAATTTCGTTTCTAAATTTATAACTATCAGTCAAGTAAATCCCTTTATTTTATACAATAGCTACTTAATTTCTCAACTTGTTTAACGTCAATCAAATACATTTCTCTGTTAAGGTCAAATGTTATACGCGTTGACGTTTATCGTCAATTGAGAAATTAAGTACGGAAAGAATTGATATAGAAGTATAAATTAAAAATTTACGTCTTCATGTATTCTGTAACTTCATAAAAATTGATAATTTCATCTCCTTAATTCAGAAAATTCTAAATGCAAAATCCTCAAAATCTAAACTTTAAAAACTATATCTAACTAAAATCGGAGAAGTAGAGATGATGAGTGGAGGATTATTGGTTGGCTAAGGACAACAATATGGAAGGGGTTTGGAGGACAAGATTGATTGACAAAGTTGAATGTTTAAAGAATGAATCAAAAATGTTGAAGCATTTGATTGGAATAACATGTATTTTTGAAATCTTGAGTCGTTTGTTTTGATTTGTTATGAGTTTTAAAGAATAAGCATAATGTTTAAGAATTTGTGCATTGTTGTTGATTGTATTGTAGAGGGTAGTTTGATGTTGATTATTGTAGACGATTGTTAATGTAACGTTTGTTTGAATGTATTTTGGTCATGAAGATTGAATAAAGAAGTAATGTGTTTGAATCTATTTAGGATTTAAATTGTATTTTGGTCATGTTGATTATTGATTATTATTATTGAAGATGAACACATGCTTCATTCAAATCACTCAATTTAGTCCCTATATTTTTGAATTTAATGTTATTCTAGTCCCCGTAATATTTCAATCAATTAACATCAATGTAGTCCCTACTACCAAAAGTTGTAATACCATATATATAGTAAAACAAAAATGTCATATAGTACCTTGTGTTTAGGCCATCTTGAGCAATTTAGTCCCTGCATGTGTTCAAATTTAAGCTATCAATTTAGTCGTCGAATGCTATGTCATCGTCTTTAAAGTGTGGGCTTAACGAATGGATGTATTTGATTGATGTGAATCAAGTTGAAGGATTAAGTAGCTATTTCACAAAATTGGAGGACTAACTTGACATATGGTTCCAAATTCAAGGACATAATTGCATATTCACTCATTTGGCATTTGATTGTATCAAGATTTGGATGCAAATAAATGATTTATTTATATGCACAAGAAAAGAACACAAACGTAAATTGTACTAGTATGTTGCAACTTAAAATCTCAATTTGCTCTTGTTTTATTAGAGTTGAATAAAGCAGATGGTTGTGAAACACAAATAAAAATACAATCTCACCAGTTGGATTACAAACCCTTAATGCAATTCCCTCTCAAAAGTTAATTTCCATCCCAACAAATTTAATTGTTGATACTACAAAAGTTTTGACAAGAACCATGTGCTTGAGCCGCACTAGCACTTCTCAATACAGTGATTACAGTTCAATAAAGACCTGAGGCTTGAGTATTTGGCATTCACTTTTTTGTTGAAGACAGCTTAGTACACTTTTCAATGGGCAAAACATAGTGCACACTTCAAATCTATTTAGAACTAGTCAGATAGGAAGAAATTAGCAATGCTGGTAAAGCCATTTATCTCTGCGTTTTGTTCTTATCTTCATTGCTTCCTTCTGGAGGATGAGATAGGAATTGCAAGATTTTCTGAATCTCAACAACATTGACCCGAAATTTTTCAGCAATCTGGTTAACATCCATTGGTCCATTATGATCAACAGCCTTGCCTTCATGCAAGAGGATGATTTGGCGCAACTGTGCGACATTCAAAGTGCCTGGAGGAACAGGCCTTCCCTCATATTGACCAGAATTTGGTTTTGTATTTCGCAACTTTGGCATTGGCCTATTGTACTTTTCAACCACGGTTGCCTGTAACAATATTATCAAATCGTTAGATGACTTCTCTCAGTAAACTATGCACTGCAAAGTAAAGAGCAATGTGTTGACCATTGAAACTGTGTCAGTTATTGCGATCAAGTAATTTCAAAGACAAAAAGCTTCCAAGAAACTTTCAAAAGGGTTTATTTCTCTCTCTGTAAAAATCCTTAATCCAAACAAATATCAAGTGTGCTGCAAAACTTAGTAAAATGTGTTATGTTCATATAGCATTGTCCCACTACCATGATTGAATAAACAATGACAGAAACTATAAGCCCAGCATGTACTATGATGAACAGTGGAGAGATTTCTGTGTATTGGAATAGTATAAACATAAAGTATACAGCAACAAAGTATTTTAAGCAAATAATATCAACCCATTACATACAATCATAGGTAGGATCACTTTGGCAGAATTCTTTTCATCAGAATTATCTTCGAACTTAATACATGATAGGGAATTATGGCCGTCTGATCTATCTAACCAACTCCACTAAGGCTTGGTGGTTTATTGTTTTTGTCCCTTTCATCTAGCAGAACAAGCCAATATATAGTGTATGAGATTTCCCCAGTCTTCAATGCCAATAAAACGATCTTATAAACCAGCATACAGAGATCAACATTTAATACAATTCCATTGTAAAAGGGTGAATGAAAAAACTATAAAATGTATATAAAAATATTATAAAATGTTAGAATTAAATGTTAGAATTAAACGTAAACTTCCACAAACTCACCTCACCCATTTCAGGTTTTCCCCCAGGCTTTGATGTAATCCTGCCAAGCATTTGGCCAAGCATCGCATCAAATTTGGGATCTCTCTCTTCTAGGATGTTGTCCAAATTAGCTCTAGGACGATCACCTTAAGCCAACAGATAAAAACACTATCAACAACCATGAACTACAAAAACAGTAGTACAAAACCTCACATGAACAGTATATCTATGCAGGCTTATTTTAAACACAGAAATTATGATAAATGGAAGCCTTCACAGTTAAAATAAGCTAGATATAGTAAAAATGTAAGACTGCGACATGTAGTGGTGTGCTCGGCAGGCAAGGTAGAAATAGGGTTGAAAGATTTTGATGTTCAATGGCTATTGCTTGATAGAGGAAGAAAATGGATACACAATTAAAAATCTACTTCTAAATAATAGTTGTAGCAAAGACTATTTTAACTTTTTCTTTTCCAATAAGTGCTTGATGAAAAGTTAATTTAAGTGGCTGAATACTATTGGACTATCAAGTATAAATAAGAAGTCTAACATTGAATGAAAATTGACATGTTGAGCAACATATAAGTGACAAGACCTATATGCCCAATGTCTTATAGTATTGTGTGAAGATGTGATGTCCAATTCACTTGTGAGACTACTTTTAGCTCAGCCACAATGTAGAGATTCTTCGGTGTTTTACTATTCCACAATATGATTGAAATTTGAAACATAAAATGTAAATTATATTCTCATTTTTCACCCCCACAATTTCTACTACTTATCTTCAGCCAAATCAAGCATGTCCTAGGGTCGGGATATAAATCCTTTATTTTTCCCTTTTAGCTGGAAAATGATCTAAATTTCAAAATAAAAAACATTCAAATTCAACTGAATAGTGATATTCACAACCCACACTGTTCAACATAGAACAACACCATGTCAAAATGACCCTCATTAGCTACCTTAATCTCGGAGGTACCCACGAACATTTTCCATTTTCTAATAACAAAATTACGGAGCAATTTTTTTTGAAATGGCATAACCCTAACAAACCGAAAACCAAAAACTCAAACAAAGAGAAAGAGAGACTAACTAACCGTCGTTTAATGAGTCTCGCGTGGCGGCGTTAGAGCTCTCCGCCGACTTTTCGGTGGCAACCTTTGAAGGAGGTCGGTGGTCGACGGCGATCTTCGGCTTTGATAAGGATGACGTATCAGTTTCGGATGCCGCTCGGATTCTTCCAGTTGCTCGACGAAATGCCTGACCCATAGTCAAATTAAACTCAGGCTTGTTGATGTTGTAATTCGCCGATTACTTCGATTGATTAATTGATTATTATAATAAATGTAGACACCATTTTTTGAAAAGGATGATACTTTGTAGTAATACCCTGCGGCTTGTTGGTTTGTGTTAAAGAAGAAGCATCAACCGAGAGACAGTGACGTGGTGAGGCAACAACCGAGGCTTCAAAAACTGTGTTTGGTTTTGGTCGCACTCAGATAAAAATTGATTTTGGAATCGGTTCAGGAAGCGTAATAACAATTATATTTTATAATAAAATCAATTTTACAATTTCATAATTGAATTTGACTACTCTAATATTAAAACCAAACATTGTCTTTACGAATTACGATGTGGCCGCTTTATATTTTCATTGTGAAAATCATAAATCTCGTATATGAAATTCCGAGCGTATCACTATTTGGATCATAAAATTTAATGTATTGATAAAATACTCTTTAATATTAAATCATGTTAATTAATTTATTCTCAGAGATCAAAATATTAAATCATTAAATATCACAAATCAACACTGCTAAATCATGTTAGTTAATTTATTCTCAGAGATTAAAATATTAAATCATTTAATATGACAAATCAACACTGCACCAAGATGAGACTAAAATAATGTCCCTCTAAAAAATTCACTCTAAACTACTCAACTTTGATTAAGAAAAAGAAAAAAGAAAAAAAAAACGAAACAAGAGATAGGCTAGGACAAGGTTAGGAGAGACTAACTTCTTGTCAAGATTTAAAAATAAAATGACAATATGACTATCTTAATAAACCTAGATTTGTAATCAGTAGTTAATATTATTCTTTAAATGTTACATTTAAACATAGAATTGTAAAAAATAATAAACCCTTCATCAATCATCTTATTTCTCTTTGAATTTTTTAATATCCCCTTTCATTGCCCACAAGAAAGAAAGAAGTATCACAATTTTAATTTGTATTCAAAGCTATAATTTTAATCTCATATTTCTTCACTTTCTCTCATCCCTAATCATTATCAATCCAATTTCAATTTCAAATGAAATGGCATTTTAAATTTTATGCTTCATATTCTTCTCCTTCCACTCCTATTTATGGTTTTTTTTGACATTGCTTCAAACCTATAAATTGATACTCAAAATTGATTTAATTTATTTGGAGTTGGTAAATTAGGAGTTGTTTCAAATCTCAAAATCGAAACTCAAAAAAAGGTTTGACAAAAATTAGGAGTTGTTTTTGTATGATGTTATAGATATCTCTTTTATTTTAGATTGTTTATTTAAGTTTTGTAATATTATTTTTTTTATCTTAAAAGATATATTAAATTTTATTATAATTAACTCATACATAACTACGAAGTACTGAGTTCGAATCAACTCACACATAATTACGAAATTTCGTGTTCGAAATAAAATATCTAACTTAAGAATATCAATATTTATCAATTGAGCTAGTATTTAAAAATTAACATTTATCTATGTTATCTAAATTTTAGTGTCAATATTAATGTTATATGTTTTTACATTTGAGTTTTGAAAATATTAGTGTTAATGATTTTCCTATAATTATGATGTTGATTTATATTTAAATTTAGAATTAAAAATAATTGAATTTTTAAAGATAAATCTATCTAGAAAAAATTGTTCGACCATAATAACAAAGAAATTTTATCTTGTACCTCTATATTTATGTTCATGTCCTCGTACTTTATATAAATTATTTATTTTTTTTTTTTTTTACATAAAAAATAATTTTTTTTAT
>JBBPBS010001075.1:5913542-5924616 GCA_037974835.1 Cicer judaicum | reverse complement strand
TTTGTTTAAATAATAGTATAGAAAATAATGTAAAAAAAAAAAGGCAAGGATATTGACGTATGACTTATTTTAGTTTAATATTGATGTATAACTTATCTATTATGATAACTTAGATATCTTTTTTGAGAAATATAAATTATATATTAATATTGAACTCAAACCAAATCATTTATTATAATACTACAAATACAAACTATACAAAAACTATTTATTAAACAAACAACATAGATAAAAGCGTAACATTTATTAATATACCATATATAAAAATCGACTTGATAACAAATTTTGGTTTAACAATTATCTCTTCCAATTTTATCTTTAATTTAAATTATTATATTTATCATTTTATTATTTTTTATTCAATCAAACAACTAACTTTTTTTTTTAAAATTCTAGGTTCATCTTCGATTGATACCTACTCATTTTCTTTATTAACAAAAAAACTACTTTTTTTTTTATAAATATCTATATTTTTTTTCCTATAAATATCTATATTGGCACATGAATAACACATCTAAAAACTAAAATCGGGTCAAGTTCATTGAATTATACTGGACGGAAAACATCATCAAATTGTTTTGGTGGAAGAGACACAAGTATAAAAAAGCAAAAGTGTTGAACATGAGCTTAGGTTAAGTTGAAAACTTTAATGCATGATGATGTTTTGCTTACTGCTTATTTCCATCCACTTCTACTTAATTACTATATAGCTGATTTTATAATGTACTCACTCCAGTATAAGTGTCTCTCTTCGTATACTCGTTGGCTCCAAGTAGATATTTAGTCTAGTAACCTATAGATTCATTTTCAAATTTGGGAAGTAGTTTAATGACATCAAATTACAAGCAAACCAATAAAAAATGTCATGTAAAATGTTTGCTTGGCAGAAATGAACATATTTTTGTGTCACAAAATGGCTAGCCATATTTATAAAGTAAAACCGCTTTCTGCTCCAAATAGAAATTGACGAAGTGGTTTGGTTCATGAGTTACATGTGAACCTGCATTCATAAATAAAGTCCATTAATAATGCAATTCAATTGTAAACAAACATCACAAAAGCAACAAGTAGAATATCACTAAGCTAAGCTAATTAATAACATTGGGTTTTATCTAAATTTGGTTTAATTGTCGAATTGAATATAAAGGATTGCCATTGAATGCCCTTAAGGTTGCTTTGTCCAACATGAAAACTCCAAAGACAAGTCAATAGATTTATACTACTATGTAAATTAAACATAACACTTCCTAGCTATATTGATTTTGAGAAGAAAACAAGCTAAAACTCAATCATATTTTCTTGAAAAACCACATTTGCACTATCAAAGTCAGGAGGTTGCATGGCGGCGGAGCGGAAGATGGGATGGATTGCACATTTTCTGGCTCAATGTACTGAACTGTTATGCCTCTGAGTTGGAATTCTAAAGTGTTATAAATTCTGCTTCTGCATCTTCATCCTTATTTTTTCCTTATTTTTTGTAGCTTACATGATATAGGGAGTGAATGAACTGATCACAATTATAGATACAAAACAAAACACTTCAGAATTTCAATGGTTGCAAACCTCCCTTGCCTAAAAGCCTCAATTTCATCTCAAATGATTATATGCTCCCCTATCTTCCCCAAGTTACTCTTATAATACATTCCTATTTGCTATTAGTCAGGTAATAACTACCTAACAAAATTGAGAAATTAACCAGTTAAAGGGCTGATTATTTACACTACCATACAAACTAATGGAGGGAAGAAATAATAATTCTAAAGATTCAAGATACATGGATGAAATGGGGAATTGCATCGTGTGTTATTGGTGATTGAAATGGGAAAGAATTTACAAAAAGTCATCAGAAAATCAAATACTACATGGTATTAAACACTAGACAGTGAAATGCTAAGAACATAAAAATAAATTATATGTCAAGAGAAGTTTGTCTCCCTATCATGGAGTAAATACCTAAAATTGTCTCTAGCTTTCATCACTTCCATCAATTCAGTCATTTACTTAATCAATATTTCAAAACAGTCTCAACTTTATATAAAGTCAATCAATTTAGTAGTCTCAATTACTTAGTGCATGTTTGGATTCATTTTTTTGAGTGTCAAAAGTGATATTGAAGACTTACAATTGATTTTAGTTTAATTAGGGATTTCAGATTAAACTGATTTACTTAGCTCTAGAAATAATTTAATCTTGAAACTACAAATTGTAATTTTTGTTTGCAAACGTGATTTTTACTGCCAAAAGTATTTTCCAAGTTACTTAATAAATTGAAAAATGAAGGAGTTACCAAAATTGCTACCAACAATGCAATGCCAAGAGTGGCCATGTCTTCTATCAAACTCAGTCTTGATCTCCTCGGCAGTAACTGTATCCAGATTGTGGTTCTTCTCAAACACCTGATCAATAATATTCAAGAAACAACACAGCATGAGTATGTATATATATATATATATATAAACGCAGAAACAGAATTTAATTAAAAGGAAGAAACTAACGGTAACGGCGATATCAAATGCCTCCCATTGCATTTCCTGAGTCATATCGGCATTGATGATGAAGATTTTCTTGGGCGGAATAGATGGCGGTGGTGGTGTGTTGGAAACGGGAACAGGTGGCGGTGACAGTGAGTTCTCCGCTGGATCTCCGGCATCGATGTTCTTCTTTTTGCCTCTGGTCATCTTCACTGAAATATTTCTCTAAAATTGAGTACTGAAATATTTACTCGAATCTTTTTTTTTTCTTCTCTGAGTGCTATTAACCTTTTTTGTCTGGGTTGGTTACAGAGCCACGTATATATTATAACTTGAGAGTGAGAAGAAGACTCTTTCTAAACTTTAACTAACCTTCCCCCACTGGAGAAAAGCAGTTACTAGAGAATAATACGTAAATATTTTAATAATTTTTTCAATAATTCCATTAAAAAACAAAAATCATTACTTTTTTATAAAAAATATTTAGGGTGAAATACTTCACTCTAACGTAGATAGACTTTACTCATTTAACACAGAGTATTTAGATTTACATTTGTCTTTTTATTTATTCAATAATATTAACTAAAATCAAATTTGAAATATTAGATTTATCCAATACTTGATTTTTTTTTTTCTTATTAGACTAAATTATTAGATTTTTTCTTTTTTAGGAAGAAAAGTTGGAGTTAAAATCATTATTTTATTTCAATAATAAAAATAACTAAAAGGAATTATAACTTTTGAAATATCTGATAATTGTATAATATATGTATTCAACACTTTTTTAATTATAACTTATTAACATACTCTTAAAAAAGTTGTGGATGTATTCTAGTATTCTCAAATACACTTTTGAGTGTATTCAACAATTTGTTTTAGTAAGAAAGAAAAAATAAAATTATTAATCAACCCTAATGCAAGAAAAATACAATTTATCAAGGGATTAATTTGTAATAATTAACAAAATCTTATACTCCTTCTAATTCTCCACCTCAACAAATTGACTTTCAAATCAAAAATATTTTACCTCACTCTTCTAATTTTGAATTTCACAATATTTTCTCTATCAAATTTCATTTATTTATTTGTTTCTTTATTCTTTTTTCTTCACATTTTCTCTAGTCAATAGAATTTCTTTTATGAAAGTTGTTAAGTTAAAAGTTATTCTTCACTATTGAACTCAAGGATATAGATATAAAGACGAAACTCATTTTTTTTTTCTCATTTATCTTCTTATTTTCTCTTTTCCTTCATATTATTTTCTTAAGATTATCTTTTTATCTTCAATTTTTATCACCTCCACTAATTTTACACCTAAGTATGTCAAACAACTCTTAATTTGATATTTATTGCAACAAAAACATATAACTCAAACAAAATTGAAATCATAATTTATTTTTGTATATTATATAAATTATTTTTCAACTTTACATTTTTTTCTTTTGTCTTTCAGTTTTTCAAATTACATTTGTCAATAATATCGGCGTCAAACTACTTTAAATGTTATCATTGCTATCGTTATAGTTTTGATATCTCAAATTTTTTTCTTAAAATTGATATTTGTAATGTTAGTGACAGTTCACAATACACCATCGTCCTACATAAATACATTCATGCGGCCATCTCTTTGATATCGATCAAATTGATCCAATTTTTTTCTTCAAAACCTCGAACTCATGTATGATTACTTATGTATTGACGTGAATGAGAATGGCATGAGAACTCTTAACGATACTAGACAATATTGTTCCGATCGAGAAGATGAAAGAGATGTTAGAAAAAAAGAAAAAGAAAATAAGCAAACTCTAATTATGGTTCATTTGAAACGTCTACTTATATATTATTAGTCACATGCCATAATACAAACAAAACAAAAAAATACACCACTACAAATTTTGGCTTATATGGGATAATGTATTTGGAAGAGTTCTATATTGTCATATATAGGTATTTCTTGTGAACTCTCCTAACAATAAATATTTGACTTAATTGCACTTTTGGTCCCCTATTATAGGTGAAAATTGAAAGTAGTCCCTTTATTTTGTTTGTCCCCAATTTTAGTCCCCCAAACAGAATTTGAGTCCAAATCATGATGAGTTGTCATTTTTTAATGATGTGTCAATGAAAAGGTGACGTGGCATACGCTTACGTGGAATAAACTTATTATTATATTATTTTTGATTAAAAAATATAATTTATATTTTAAAAATCATTATTATAATTGTGACAATATTTTTAAAAATACAATTTAATTGTTAAAATTAAGTTAAAATAAAAATACCTAAAATCAAGAACCCTAAACAAATCAAAATCAAAAGCATTCACTCATAAACCCTAAAATCATGAACCCACAAATTAAAATCAAAAGCATTTACTCATGAACCCTAAAATCATGAACCCTAAATAGAAATCGTGAAATTGTAAAATCGTAAAATCGTGTTCGTGTTCATCTCTCGTGCTCGTCTAATAATATATTATCATTTTGGACCTAAAATATAATAATATATTTGGGCATCAGCAAGGAGTTCCTGTTCTTCCAGTTGCTTTTCTAAAATTTTTGCTCTTTTTAATTCCTCTTTAGCTTCTGCAAGCTTACCCTCACGCTTCAACGTTAGAGCCTTCTTTTTCATAGCAACAACTTCAGTCTTGTCGATCCCACTTCCCTTTACTTCACCTGTCTTTGCAAAGATTTCTCCAACTAATGAAGAGAGTTCACCCTCCAAACTCAAGTTTTCCGACTTTCTGTCTTCTTTGTGTAGATCCATATCAAACCATCCCAACTCTCTAAGTTCTGAAGTAAGATCATCCTTATCTTTACCAATCTGAGTAAGTGACTTTGTTTTTCTGCCAGACTCTACAGGAATATCCCTATTATGCATATCAGACATGTTTTCAGAAGGCAATAACTTATTCCGAGCCTTCCTTAGTTGAATTTCCAAAGCATCAACCTGCCTCTCAAGCTCCTTCCCTCTCTTAAAAGCTCTCAAAGCTTCCTCAGATTTCCCATCTCCTTTTAGAATCTTATACTTTTTTCCGCCAAAATGATAATATATTATTAGACGAACACGAGAGATAGAAGAACACGAGAGATGAACACGAACACAATTTTACGATTTCTGTTTAGGGTTCATGATTTTAGAGTTCTTGAGTGAATGCTTTTGATTTTGATTTGTGGGTTCATGATTTTAGGGTTCATGAGTGAATGCTTTTGATTTTGATTTGTTTAGGGATCTTGATTTTATGTGTTTTTTATTTTAACTTAATTTTAACAATTAAATTGTATTTTTAAAAATATTATTGCAATTATAATAATGATTTTTAAAAATATAAATTATATTTTTTAATCAGAAAAAATATAATAATGAATTTATTCTACGTAAGTACGTCACCTTTTCATTGACACATCATTAAAAAATAACAACTATTTAGACTCAAATTTTGTTTGGGGACTAAAACTGGGGACAAACAAAATGGATAGACTACTTTCAATTTTCACCTATAATAGGGGGATAAAAAGTTCAATTAAGCCTAAACATTTTCAATTTTTATATCAATACATGCAAACTCGAGCACAAAAAGTTTATATTAGTTTTTCAAATATATATATTTAAATTTTTTTCTTAGTATGATATTTAATATTTTATTATAGTGCGGTGTCGTGTAATTTAAATTAATTATAATAAAATGTAGATTTAAATTTAATTAATAACTTTGATGTATTCAATATTATCATTATTATCATTATAGAGATATATGCAGTGTATTTTAGACAATTTAATTTGAATGAATACTGATTTTCGTAACAAATAAATAGCATAGATTATTAGTATAAGGAAGGAAAAAAAAATTATCTCTTTTTTTTTTTTCACACACAAACATCATCAAACTTGGTTTTGAATCTTCTAATCAATCTTCCGCATGATTTTGACACTCATCAAATCCTCCTGGAAATGGAATTCTCCAACATTGAAATCCTCACGCTTCAATTCCCTAAATCGAATCACAACAATAGCCTTTCCAACCTCAAAATTCAATTCATCTCTGTCAACTCTCTCTTTGAACCACTTCTCCTCAACCACTTCAAATCTCGTACCCAATTGCACTTCCTCGTCATCAGAAACTCCTCACAACGCTTCCAATCTCGTTCGTTTCGATTCATTAATCGTCATCTTCAAAAACTACGGTTTCTCTGATTCTCAGATAAACTACATCGTTAAACAAGCACCCAATGTGCTTAAATTAGACCCCCACAAAAGGGTTTTGCCAAAGTTTGAATATTTACACTCCAAAGGTGCTTCAAACTCCGATATTGTTGAGTTAGTGACTAGAAGCCCTAGAATTCTCTATTCAAGCCTTGAAAATAGCATAATCCCTACTTTTGAATTGGTAAGAAGTTTCCTTCCATCTAATGAGAAAGCTATTGAACGTATACTTAAATGTAGATTTTTCTTTGGTCATTATCATGTTATTAGGAATGTTAAGATGTTGATTGATGATGGAGTTACTGACTCAAATATTAGATATTTGATACTTAAAAGACCCTCTATACTATTGTCTTATGATATGAGGGATGCTTTGGATGAGGTTAAGGAAATGGGATTTGATGATCCTTCTAATGTGAATTTTTGTATAGCATTGTTAGCCAAAAGAGCCATGTCGAAATCTCGGTGGGATGCGAAAGTTGCTGTCTTTAAGAAATGGGGTTGGTCTGATGAAATGGTTCTCGAAGCATTTAGGAAGCGGCCCTTATGTATGCTAGTGTCGACGGATAAAATTAATAAGGTTATGAAGTTTTGGGTGAAGGAGTTGGGTTGGAACTCTTCGGTGCTTGTTAAAAGGCCGGAGATTTTTTCGTATAGTTTGGAGAATAGGATCGTTCCGAGGGCTTGTGTTGTCTTGTATTTGATCTCGAAAGGTTTGATAGAAAATAATGTTGAGTTGTCAACCCCATTTGGTGTTAATGAAAAGGTGTTTCTTGAAAAGTATGTGGAATGTTTTAAGGAGGAAAGTTGTCATTTGTTAAAGCTATACCGAGAAAAAATGGATGTTCAAGAAATCAGGGAGGATGGTGCAGCATCTAGAAGCTATTGAATGATTAACTTGTAAGCTCAAATTTTGTGTAATTCAATATGTTTCTTCATTACATATTCAAGTAATTGTTGTTAACCCTGCCTAAGTTGCAATTGATTTAACTGAATTGTTTCATTATGATGGATTGGAACTTGGAGCCCTTGTTCATGGTTGCATTCTTCAATTCTCGTTATGATTGCGAATTTGTGATGTATATCAACTACTTGATGCTTTATAAATGACTGAAGCGTGAGTACAGATTATTTTGAGGAATTAGAAATATATTAATGTTCATATTACAGTTATTCCTTGTTGCTTGAATGTCAGCACAGACAAGATTGGAACGATTTAACTGTTGATTTTGTAAATGTTTAGCTGGGAAATGTAATTGGTGACTGCTGCAGCTGCTTTTTATCAAACCATTTGTTGTTGTAGTTTGTGTTCAGATAAGTGCATCTAAGAACATATTAACTAAGGATTAGTTGCATACTTCCTTATTCAATTATACAGTTCCTTCACTTCACCTTGTTTGCTGAAGAAAATATGGGCTGTTGCAGTGATTTATATTACACTTTAGTGATGAAATCATGTTATTTTGGTAATTGAAAAGCTTCAATCTGAATAATGATGTTTTATTTGGTTTAAATGAGACCATTGCTTTTTGGTGTGAAAGTAATGATGGTAGGGGTAAAGAGCTACAAAAATTAGCAATGAGAGTTGGGTCTCACTTGTAGTGCTACTGAGTGTGAACAAAATTAGAGCATATTTGATCAAGTCAATATTAAGAGAAGAAAGAAACTGCATAGAGCAACAAATATTAAATGTTTGCCTTTCTTACGTATAAGCTTCAACTTGAGATGATACAAAAGTTTAGAGAGGAGTAAGGATATACCTATGATTCTACATGCTTATTTGATAAAAAATTGGATGACGAAGGAATTATTTAAAAAAGGACCCTTGCTCACTTGTTGCTTGATGGTGGGGTAATTCAAGATCATCTCATTGTTGCATATGCATTGTGATAGAATCATAGAAGCCATAAGAATTTACCGTTTAATTTCATGTGATTGAATTTTTTTTCTTGGACATTGGTGAAGTACAGTAGAGGTGCAAACATGTGGGCAGATTAAGGACTGCCAGTGGGAAATCCAACTCCCAATGCACCACACCTTGTCGTGGAGATTATGACGGATGTCAGTTTGAGCTATAATCTCCCTGACAATTTGTTCATCATATTAGCATAATTATGCTATTGTTTGTATTAGTTAACCTCTTGTTTCAATTGCAAAACTATTTCACGTCACCTCCGACTCCGACGTTTCCCTGAGAGGTCTGAGGTCTTGAAGTTGAATATGAAACACTATTTTTGATAATTTATATTGCTTAAATATGCACATGTTTTGTGATATGCTTGTGCATTAATGACTGGTGGAATTATATACACATGTTTGGTGCAATCCTTTTTGTATTAATGTGGCTGAATTATGTGACACATTTTTGGGCTAATCTTTTGTATGAATGTAATTGAACTATATGGCTATGCCTTAAGATTATTTAGATTTTGGTTTTGACATTTGTGGTCCAGCCGGCCATTTGGTTTAAGTTCTGGTATAAAATCTAGTTTTATGGACAATAATTATGATTGTATCGATCTGGTTTATAAAAAATTATGACTGGTTTGTCCAAAATTTTGGTTTTAAATTTCTTATTTAAAATATGGTTAACCAATGTGGTTGTAAAAATATAGTTGTATCAATTTGGTTTGAAAAAAATCTAGGTGTATCACAATCCAATAGTTTAACACAATCTGGTTGTGTGAACAAAAAATACTCATTCATTGATCAACGTACATACAAACCAATATTGATTTTCATATTACTTGAATTATTGCACAAACTATACTATCTTACTTACATCAAACTAGTGTATTTATTGAATCCAAACTACCCTCTTATGGCATGTGAATCAAAACCATACACAACATTTGCATGGCAAATATTGCAATTATAATTGTTCTAAACCTCCTGTGTTCAACTACCATACAATCAAACTTGGAGTTAACTTCAGTCTTCGATATTGCATTTCTTCCATTTCTCTTCCCACATTTGTTCGTTGCTATCTCTCAATATCTCTTTTTGGCTTCATTGTATGTGTTTCATTTAATTCATTGTTTGCAAGTGATTCAATCAATTCATCAACCTTTATAAAATATCCACAGTAACCATATACATCTTGCAAGCAAAGGGAAATCACTTTCAAATATTAAAAAAATAGAAAATGCTATGAATTTAGATTTTCATTACCTTGTTGATTGAGCTAAGTGTAGAATGGTCTTTCTCTATTAATTAATATGGATGGGTATGGGTAACACACGTTACAACCCTTCTACGTATCAATGCCACAATGAAGATTACATTGATGAGGAAAGTCTTATCCGCGATGAAGATGATTGTCTCTGTTGCGACAAATGTGCACCACCTCTCATTTTAAGATTAAGAACTCTTTCATAGTGAAGATTTTGTAAGAGAAAAATTATATATTGTCTTTCCATTTTGTCGCTAAACATGTATCTTTCCATGTAGACTTAACTATCTTACACAACATAATCCATGATAAAAGAAAATTTCATGTGAGCTTTTTGATGAAGTTAACAAACTTCGTTAACAATATAGACTAAAGTAACTAACAAAAATAATAAATGGATGATTTATTTGTTATAATTTGGGTCTAGTATGACAAAGTTAGGAACAAAATTGTTTTAAGTCTCAATTTCTTTGCTGCTTTTTTATTTATTTATTTATACATATAAATTCTTGTAACTTTTTTCTGTATTGATATACGACTAAATAATCATAAATATATTATATACTACTTAACATATATCTAGAAAACTAAAATACTATGAAAAATATATTTACATTTTTTAATTTTTTTCAACACATCATTTAAATAAATGTTATAATTGTCACTTAATACCAATGGATGCAATTGTTATCACTTTTTGTTCTTTGATTTTCGTGTTACATGTCAACTTTTTTTTATTATTTATATGACACAACAAATAAAAAGTCTTTACTCACCTTCTCCCAAATTTTGTTTTTCAGCTTTTCTTTTTTATACATTTTTATTATAGAGAGTACACACATACCAAATGTTTGACATCAAAGAATTAGTTACTATTTATATTTATCAATGATATCTTAGACATAAAAATAAAAATAATTATAATATATTAATTATAATTTTTTATGTTGTTTTTAGAAAAATAAATTGTTAAATTTTTTGGTGGAACATACAAATTATATACAAAACAAAACATTTATTTATTATCAATTAAGTAAATTTAACAATTTATAAATAAAAATGAGTATAATTATAATATATAAAAATGATTCACATGACAAATGTTTGTCAATTAACAATTATTTAAAACAAATATTTTTTTAATATCGTCAACATAAAAATAAAAAATAATTACAATACATTAGGTCAGACAAATATTTGTTACCAAAATATTAGTATAATTTAGTATT